>QJPP01005621.1:0-47751 GCA_003996215.1 Jaltomata sinuosa
TCTAACTCTTTATATATTGGGAGAAAAGCCCTGAGACATTTGACCCAAAGTTCAGAAAATTCATTAAAGAACTTACGATAACTTTTGCCGACTTGCTTGGCTTCAAAACTTATAATGCGACCAAACAAATGGTCCCAACACCGAAATACTGGTCCTGACGAGCCTTAAGTGACTTGGGGCCGCTACAAACACGTTCTAACGGCACAAGGAAAACGTATTCGTGGAAATAACCGGAAGGGTCATTACACAAATCCTCTCTCTGAAGTGAAACACTCCACCAGAGTCTAGGATAATGTCTCTAGACTCCCCGGATATTTCCTTACCTCGCAACTTACTCAATTTCTGGTCCTGAAACTATTTTGCCTTTATTTCCTCTATGAAACTGGCCTTGACCTCAATGCTGGCCAACAACCCACCTTGATCTGAAACACCCAAGTGCATGAACTTTGCCTCCAAAGCCCGAATTTCCTTAGCTAGTGGTCATTTGTACACCCCCAAACAAGCCAAGCTACCCATGCTAATAGTTTTCCAGCTTAATGCGTCTGCCACTATATTAGCCTAACTCCGATAGTACTGAATGGTCACATCATAGTCCTTCAATAGCTCCATCCACCTTCTCTGCCTCAAATTCAAATCCTTCTGAGTGAATACGTGCTATAGTCTATGATGATCTGTGAATACCTCACACTTAACATCAAAAAGGTAGTGTCTCCAAATTTTTAATGCAAAAACCACCGCTGCCAACACTAAGTCGTGAGTCGGGTGATTTCTCTCATGAACCTTCAATTGACTGGATGAATAGACTATCACACTCCTATCCTGCATCAACACAACACCCAAACCAGTATGTGAAGCATCACAGTAAAGAACAAAGTGTTAACCTTCAACCAGCAAAGACAAAAAAGGGGTTGTGGTCAAAAGTGTCTTGAACTTTTGGAAGCTCTCCTCACACTTTTCGGACCACACGAATGGTACATCCTTCTATGTCAGCCTTGTCAGGTGTGTAGCAATAGAAGAAAAATCCTTAACAAACCTCCAGTAGTACCCCACGAGCCCAACAAAACTCCTGACCTCTTTCACAGAGCTAGGCCGAACTCCTGCAGCTGAGTCTTAAGTTTCCTTAACTCTTCCATAGCCATACGATATGGAGTAATTGAAATGGGATGAGTCCCTGGCTCTAACTCAATACAAAAATCTATATCCCTGTCCGGAGGCAGACCAGACAAGTCCACTGGAAACACCTCTAAAAATTCAAAAACCACTGAAACTGACTCAATAGGCGGGGACTTCACACTATTATCGCAAAGATCAGCCAAGAAGGCTAGACACCGCCTCCCCACTAGCTTCTTAGCCCGAACAAATGATATTATCTTAACTGGCTTAGGCCTGTACACACCCTCCCACTCTAGTCTATCCTTACCCAGAATCTCTAAAGCCACAGTCTTGGTGTTACAGTTCAACACAACATGATAAGGAGATAGCCAGGTCATACCTAAGATAATATCAAAATCATCCATATCCAAAATTACCAAGTCTACCTAAGTATGCAACCCCATAAATACAACAGAACAATCACGATATACATGAGTCACAATCACAGACTCTCCAACCGGGGTAGAATCATGGATAGGGGAATCAAGGATATCACAAATCAAATACATCCCCAAAGCAAAACTCACAGACACATAAAAATATGTAGAAACTCACAGACACATAAGAATATGTAGAACTTGGGTCAAATAATACCGAAGCTATTTTATCGCAGACAAGAATGGTACCTGTGATCACTGCATCTGAGGCTTCTGCCTCTGTCCTCCCTGGAAAAGCATAGCAATGAGCTCGATCATCAATCCGGGCGAATTCCCGGGCCGGCTGCGCTGCACCCCTACCTACTCCGCCATTCCCCTGTCTCCCTGGCCTCCCTAATAATTACCTCGTCCACCCTATGGATGACCCCTAGCATTACCGCCTCTCCCTGTCAGGACCACTGCTCTAGTCTGTTGCTGACCTTGATTACCTGCCTGCCTATGTGCACACTCCCTCTTAAAGTGGCCCATATCACCACAATGGAAGCAACCACGGTCAAATACAGGCCTACTAGCTGATGTATAAGACTCTCCTTGGCCTCTTGGAGCTAAAGACTGAGCTCCCTTATGACCACCTATAGTAGCTGGTGGAGCAGACTAAATAGGATGGGCCGGGTAAGCCTGCTGATTCTGGCCCCTGGAATATGAACCACCATAGATTCCGTCATTTCGGGGCTTCTTGGCTAAAGCCTTAGCCTGCCCCACTTGCCTAATTCCCTCTAACTTCTTCACATAGTCCACCACATCATTAAAATGTGAAATCAGCCATTGATACTTGCGTCAGGATAGGCTGCACATATTCTTTACAGTTCCTTAGAGGGGGAGGGGAGATTAATAATGAATTATTTTTAATTATTTTTTCTATATATAGCTGCAGATATTCCATCCTTCAAGGTTGAAGCAACTCATGAATGTGATACTCCAAAGGAATGTGAAGAACATTGTCCTAGAACTCTAGCACCTGTTTGTATTGCTCATCGGTGCATTTGCTGGTCCAAGAAAAAGATGGAAGCTTCTACTACACAAGGAGTGATAAATCCCAAAATTTGATGTATTGTAGTGTGTTTAATTTCATTAAATTGATGTGGACTCTGAGATCTTGATCTTGAGTAATATATACATGTTGCACTTTTATGAACATCTATTTCCTTTTAGTTTTTTGCTTTGTTAATTTTGTTATTTTTTTATCATTATTTTATTTAAATTCTGCTTTGGTTATAAAAAAATTTATCCGAGGGTCAACTGGAAATAATTTTTCTACCCCAATAAAGATAGGGGTAAGGTCAAAGTACATCCTATCTTCCCTGGATCTCACTTGTGGGAATACAATAAGTATGTTGTTTCTTGCATTTCTTATTAATGTGATCATTATGTTTCGTTTAATTTATTAAAGTACTCCTGAGTAAACAATTAATTATTCCAATGCATCAAATTGTAAACTATTTGGGTCTTAACACGATGGCTCCAGTGATGCTGATAGGTTTTTCATCGAGGGAATTCATCTTTTACTCTATATACAAAAAAAGTCTGATATATGTGATGTGATTTTTTAATGATGAGGGTTTCAATGAAAAGATAATTAGCTATAAACTTTGTCGCTAATCTATTGACCTTGTATATCGGATTTTCCTATTTAACCACTTTCCCCCTCCAGCTCCACCCTAGAATGGCTGTCAACACATGCTTGAAGTAGTTTGAATGCTCTTTCAAGGTCCTACTCAGCATCTTATGATGTCAAAAGGAATTTAATTGACTCATTTTTATGTGACTATGCAAAAAAAAGGTTAATTACTGAGTTTTTTTGTACTCATTTGGTATTCAAAACTCACTAGGTAATTAATTCAAATTCGCGCAT
This sequence comes from Jaltomata sinuosa, assembly GCA_003996215.1. NCBI lineage: Eukaryota > Viridiplantae > Streptophyta > Magnoliopsida > Solanales > Solanaceae > Jaltomata > Jaltomata sinuosa. Next base: position 3,442 of record QJPP01005621.1, read on the forward strand.
GCATAGGACCCATTTAAGGGGAAAATGCTCTTTAGAAAGAATTTCTCCATTCACAGAGTTTGAAAATAAAATTTTTGATTAAGGAAGGGAGGATCCAATCAATAAAGTCACCCTCACATCCGTGGGTGGTTATTACTGGTAGTCAACTTATCCGGAATCGAGTAACTTTGCCTTTTGTGAGACTTTTGCTTAAATATATTGGTGCATTATAATGTTGCATATTATTTTGGAATGGCACACATCGCTTTTTTTACACTGTATGTGTCATGAAATAGGAATTAAGGAATATTTTAGTATTTTGGATATTAGTCCATGATTTTTTTTTAATATAACTGACTGACTTTGCTTGAGCTCAAATTTTGTGGGTCCATCAGTGACGACCTAATAAATGATGTATATTGTTTTCAAAAGATGGATGTCGGTTTCTTTTACTCCATATATATATATCACGAAATAGTAATTAAGGATTATTTTTATTTATCGTGTGTATTATTCCATGAATTTTTTCAGAATAAGTGTGGTCGACTCATTTTTAGCTTAAATTTTAAGGGCCCATCTATGACAGCCTATTAAATACTGCACATTATTTTTGAATTGCGTTCATTACATTTCTTACTCCATATATGTCACAAATAGAAATTAAGGATTATTTTGATTTTTCGTGCGATAAGTCCACAAATTTTAAGGAATATGTGTGCCCGACTATATTCAATTTCAAATTTTGTGAGTCCACCGATGATGACATATTAAGTGATGCACATTATTTTTGAATGGAGGGCGTCGCTTTTTTACTCCATATGTTCCACAAAATATGAATTCGGATTATTTCAATTTTTTGTGTGTATTGTCAATGAATTTTCTGGAATATGTGCGATCCACTCTGTTTGATCTGAACTCTTTTAGATCCATCGATATGAGGACCTATTAAATGATCTGCATTCTTTTAGTAATGCGGACGTTGCTTTTTTATTCCATATGTGTTGCAAAAGAGGAATTAAGGATCATTTCAGTTTTTCATGTGTATTATTATATGAATTTTATGGAATATGTGCTACCGACTTTGTTTGAGCTCAAATTTTGTGGGTCCAGCAGTGACGACCTATTAAATGGTACATATTTTTTTGGAAAGGTAGTCATCACTCTTTTTACTCCATATGTATCACGAAATAGGAATTAAGGGTTATTTTGGTTTTTCGAATGTATTACTCCATGAACTTTTAAAAAAAAAAGTGTGACAGACTCTATTTGAGCTCAAATTTTGTGGGTTCAATAGTGACGACCTATTAAATGATGTGCATTATTTTTGAAAGGAGGACATCACTTTATTTACTCCATATGTTTGACGAAACTTGAATTAATGATTATTTTGGTTTTCCATGTGTAGTAATCCATGAATTTTCTTGAATATGTGCAACCGACTATGTTTGAGCTCAAATTTGTGGGTCCATCGGTGATGACCTACTAAATGAGGCACATTATTTTTGAAAGGCGGAAGTTGCTTTTTTAATTCTATATGTGTCATGAATTAGAAATTAAGGATTATTTCAGTTTTTTATGTATATTAGGTCATGAAATTTTTGAAATATGTGCAAACTCACTCTGTTTGAGATTAAATAACATCAAAGGTGTTAATGCCTCCATTTCAATTTGTTTGTAATACTTTTCTTTATACTCCGTTTAGAAAGAATGTCTCTTTTTCGACAAATCTTTAATTCTAACTTTTCACATGACATGTTTAAGATCACAAGATTAAAGAAAATTATTTTACATTTGACATATCTTGAGTTTAAGATCGCAATATTAAAAAATCTACTTTTCTTTCTGAAACTCCATTTCAAGTCAAAACCATACAAACAAATTAAAACGGAAAGTGTATGTGTTTTGAATTAAAGCACAAAAAAGAACTTTACTATTGATTATGGTAGAGCTTAATATTAACCGATTTCAGTTTATTTGTTTCTTTTGGATAGTTCCTCCTATAAAGTTTTCCTCTGTGATCACAATTATTGTTTTATGGTAAACACCAGTTCACCTGTTGAATTGGAGGCAAAGGTCTATGTTCTCCTTCATGTACTATTTTTCTATAAAACACAAGGTAGGATCCTGGCCTAACCCCACACCGTTAAGGTGGCTTCTGTTCAAAAACAATAAAAATAAAGTAAATATATAGATCACCTCGAACCAAAATGCAATTGGACTTTAAGTTATACATACAATTGATTGATATAGTTTGATAATATTTTATATTAACGACGTATATATGTTAAACTCAACTAAGTTTTGGCCACACCCCAAAATCTAAATGACCCATATTCTATTGTTTTCTCATGTAAAGTTTGATTATTTTTTAATTTTTTATTAATTAAATTTGTATTGACTACTTGTCACGACCCGATTTCTCGATCATTATGGCACCTACAACCCCCAGTAGGGGAACCCGTCCCCGTAGCCCAAAATAGTTAGTAATGGGTTACTATCTAACAAATAAGTGGAAGAACAGTTTAATAAGCAAAATTAAGGGAACAAGATTAAGAGAATAGATAATAGGAATATATATATACATATGGGGGAACTAAATCAAACCGCAAAACCTGGTATCATAGTATAGAGCAAAAACTACATACATGGAGTGCAAACGATCCAAAATAAGATATACAGATGTCTCCGAATGGTAATAGAATACATAAAGCAAAAGATAAACTAAAGCTAAGCTCCGGTCACCAAAAGCTCACCCTCAGTATGAAGTAGTCCTCAAAAGATCACCGAGCACGAATCACAATGATCTAGCGTGATGGCCCATGCTAGGATCTGCACCAGAAGATGCAGAAGTAGGTTGAGTACCAAATGCGAAGCATAAGGTACCCAGTAGGTATCATAGGCCGACTGGGCACATATAAGATAAAAGTGTAGTAAGAAACAGAATAGAAGCAAGTAGTCACAGAAATCAACAAAAGGTACACAGGAACTAACCCAGAGGGAAGTCAACAGAACAACATGCAAGGCCAGCAAGAAGAATATATATACAACAGGCACAGGTGTAAGTAAAGAAACAACTCACCTGGGATCTTTGCAATAACAGTATATACATAATAAGTTTATGAAATGGACGGCATACCGGTAACCTCAAGCGTAAGAGGAAGAGGGAAAGAGTAATGATAGGCATGCTCGGAGATAGGAATCAAACTCAACTAATCATATCAATTCTCAAATCCAGAAACTAACAGCCTAGCAGTAACCAATCTTATACTTAACCGTAATAGGGAACAATTCCGTAACTAAATAACAAGAGTCTACCTACAGTCCCCCGCCCACCTATACAACCGAGGAACACAAACAAGTGACAACATACCCTATGACATCCCATACTACCAGAGCGTACAATCAACAAATAGCAAACAAGGGTGGAGCCTCAAACAATGAATGATATGATGCATGAAGATCTCAAGTGAAATGGTATCTCTGTATGCAACTCCTCCGGTGTCGATCGGGTCTAGCAGGTGGGTTCCATGGAAGGACACTTCCCGTATACCTCTACTTCACCATATTCCCACCCTACGACACACGCAGCCCGAAACTCCAGGCCCAGATGGCAAAGTCCATGGAGGTCCCGGATCATATACTAAAACTAAGTATCAAGACATGACATCCAGAAGCAAGTCCGGGATCAAGATAGAGACCCAGTCTCGAATATGCATACCCAGACCTTGTACAGGACAAAAATAGTGGGAAAATGCCTCAATAACCCCTCCAAGGGTGCTCGGGCATAACCGGGTCTAAACAGTAGAAAGTCATCTCAGGTGCTCGGTCCGACTGAGGCTAAAAACCATCCCAATTTAATAAGAAACTCAACTAGCACCCAGGCCCTGCCGAGCCTAGCGTTAATAGTAAAACTGGTGATAGAAATTATAATTTGGCCTTCTTTTACCCCAAGAATATTCACAAGTTAAATCAAACCATTTCCAATTCATTTCCATCAAAAATGGACCCCCGGGGCCATGCAAGGTTTAGAAAACAATTCCAGTAGGCCCGAAGCCAAAATCATAGTAAAACATGAATAAATCCCCTTTTATATGCATGGAAATGAATGATCAACACAAATAGCCGCGCAGCAACTCACAATAAACCTATCGGCCCTGCAAAGGCCCACAGCTACTCAGCAAGCATAACTAGCCTAGAAGGATATTTCTATGCCCGGGACTCGCGGACATTCCCAATATCCCACCTTCTATTTTCCAGAGTAAACAAGGCCTCACAGGACCACAAGGGTAAATAAAATGTATCGTCAAGTACTATAAGTATCGGCGGAACAAATGTAGGTGGACATGAATAAAGTTGTCAAAGTCGGTGGTACCAACCTAATAAACCCAACCCAAGGATGCCCATTAATACAATTTTATCTTATATATGCGGAGTCTAGGGAAAATAAACCATAACCTACTTGTCATCCGATGACTAGCTGCGGGAACGGCATCGTCCAGGCTCGAACTGCCCCAGGAAGCTCCGAATCACAAAAATACCTTCCAACGAACGTCTGATTGCCTATAGTTCCTTCACGGAAATTGTTCCTTACGTCCTAAGCTTCACAAACACTATATATATGCATCTTATGATCACCTTTAAAGAGTTCATAATTAAGCTTAAATTGGCAGAATTCGCAAAAGGATCATAACTTGACGAAACATTTGTAGAACTTCATAAAAACGATCATAAAAGAGCCTCGAGATGGTTACCTTAGCAAACCAAGTGTAAATATTGAAGAACCACGATGAAATACCAAGTCCTATCTTCTGAATCTAGCTCCAAACGTGGCTTATCAAAGGGGAAAATGATTGTCACGCGTAGAGATCACGTTTCTAGGCACGGGGGCAAACTTTAGTCATAACTTTTTACTCCAAGATCGGTTTAACATGAGGTTATGTGCGTTAGAAACTAGACTCGTAACCTTTGATTTGGTAGGTCAGGGGACTTCTAATTATTTATATATTGAGGGAAAAGATCTGAGACATTTGACCAAAAGTTCAGAAAAAAAATTAAAAATGATGCTTACGATAACTTTTGCCGACTTGCTTGACATCAAAACTTATCATACGACCATAAATATCAAACAAATAGCTCGGGCATCGAACTACCGGTCCTGACAAGCCTTAAATGACTTGGGGCCACTACTGGCAAGCTCTAACGATACAAGAAAGGCAAAAACGCATAAATGATCACAAGGGTCATTACATCATCCAGTACTAAAAAGATTTTCATCCTCAAAAATTAAGAACAAGGAAGTACCTGAAGGCTCATACAGTTGAGCCCGTATATCCCTCTCGGTCTCCCAGGTAGCCTCCTCAACTGGATGGTGCCTACACTGAACCTTGACAATTGAGATCTCCCGAGACCGCAATCTCCTGACATCTCTGGCTAGAATAGCTACCAGCTCCTCAACAAAGGCTAAACTCTCATCCAACTGAACTGTATCCCACTGCAACACATGAGACTCGTCTGGAACATACCGCCACAACATCGATACACCAAACGGTTAGCCAAGGACTAGATGTCCAAGGCCAAGGGTCACTCTAAAACTGAAAGAGAAGCTAAGCTACCCATACTCACCGCCTTCCGGCTCAAGGAATCCGCTACCACATTTGCTTTGCCCGGATGATACAGAATAGTGAAGTCATAGTCCTTCAGTAGCTTGACCCATCTCCTCTGCCTCGAGTTCCTCTCTCGCTGACGCGTGATATACTGAAGACTACGGTGATCAGTGATGATCTCACAGTGAACTCCATATAGGTAATGCCTCCAGATCTTGAGCGCAAAAAAAATTATTGCCGCCAACTCTAAATCATGAATGGGGTATTTGCACTCGTGAACCTTCAGCTGCCTTGATGCATATGCTATCACTTGACCCTGCTGCATCAACACACAACCAATACCAACCCTGTAAGTATCACAATACATAGAGAAGCTCTGACCCTCAACCGGCAAAGTCAAAACTAGAGCTGAAGTTAATAAGGCCTTAAGCCTCTTAAAGCTATCCTCGCACTGATCCAACCACTGAAATGGGACATCCTTCCTAGTCAGCATAGTCAAGGGTGCTGCTATGGAAGAAAATCCCTGAATGAAGCGTCTGTAGTAACCTGCTAACCCAATAAAGTTGCTGACCTTAGTAACAATAGTAGGTCTAGGAAAATCACAAACAGCTGAAATCTTTCTCGGATCAACCCTAATCCCATCCTTAGACACCACCTGCCCTAGGAATGCAACTGACTCAAGCCAAAACTCGCACTTTGAGAACTTGGCATAAAGTCGATGATCTCTCAAAATCTGGAGTATAGTCCTCAAGTGTTGCTCATGCTCATCCCTACTCTGCGAGTATACCAAGATGTTATCTATGAAAACTATCACAAATGAGTCCAAATACTGGCCAAGCACCCTGTGCATCAAGTTCATAAAGGCTGCGAGGGAATTCGTCAACCCAAAAGACATTACCAGGAACTCATAATGGCCATAACGTGTCCTGAATGCTGTCTTAGGGATGTATTCAGCCCTAGTCCTCAACTGATGGTAGCCGGACCTCAAATCAATCTTCGAAAACAGGGCTGAACCCTGATGCTGATCAAATAAGTCATCAATCCTCGACATCGGATACCAATTCTTCACTGTCACCCTATTTAGCTTCTAATAATCAATACACATCTGCATTGACCCATTCTTCTTCTTCATGAAGAGAATAGGAGCACCCCAAGGCAACACACTCGGTCTAATAAACCCCTTAGCTAATAGATCCTGGAGCTGCTCTTTAAGATCCCTCAACTCAGCCGGAGCCATACGGTAAGGAGAAATAGAAATGGGCCTGGTGACCGGCTCTAACTCAAGAATAAAATCAATATCTCTCTCAGGTGGAAGGCCTGGCAAGTCGGTAGGGAACACATCTAGGAAGTCCCTAACTACAGGAAAAGACTCAGGGGAAGAAGGGTCAGCACTAGCATCTCAAACATATGTTAGATAAGCTAAGAACCCACGGGAAATCAACTTCCTAGCTCGAAGACAAGAGATGATCCCAGACGCTGCATGGCTAAAATAACTCGGCCATACAATCGGGGATACACCAGGCATGGCTATGGTAACGGTCTTGGCATAACAATCCAAAACCACACAGTGAGGGGATAACCAGTCCATGCCCAATATCACATCAAAATCTAACATATCAAGTATCATGATATCACCCCAAGTCTCTAAATCACCAACAGATATCACACACGATCTCACAATTTGATTCCCTACTAAAGAATCTCCTACTGGGTGGATATAGAAACAGCAACAGATAATGGCTCACTAGCCAACCCCAAATAGAGCAGAATGTAGGCAGATATGTATGAACAAGTGGATCCAGGATCAAATAAAGTCATAGCGGACTGATGGCACACAGAAATTGTACCTGTAATCACAGTATCCTAGGCATTTGCCTCCGATCTCCTACGGAACGCATAGAACTGACGATGACCTCCACCTGACTGACCGTCATCCCTACCACCTACTTTTTCATGCGGAGCACCACCTCTACCCTGACCACCACCCCCTCTAGACGGAGGCCGAACTACTCGTAAAGGCTTGGCCGACTGAACTGTACCCTGCTAGGGGAAATCTCTAGCTAACTGATAGGCAACACTACCAACCCTCTGGAGAATCTCGAATGGCCCAATGTACCTGGGGTTAAGCTTGCCCCACCTACAGAATCTCATGACACCCTTCATGGGTGATACACAGAGAAATACCAAATCACCAACACTGAACTCTAAGGCACGAAGTCTACGATCATCGTAGCTCTTCTGCCTACTCTGGGCTTCCTGAAGTCTATCCTAAATCACTCTGACTCGGTCTAAGGAATCCCGAAGTAAATCTGTGCTCTGTGTCCTAGACTCAAAACCATCAACCCAACCAATCGGTGATCTGCAACGCCTACCATACAAGGCCTTGAAAGGTGTCATACCGATGTTCGAATGGAAACTATTATTATAAGTAAACTCAGCCAAAGGCACAAACGGATCCCACGAACCTCCAAATTCAAGAACATAGGCTCGAAGCATGTCCTCCAAGACCTGAATGGTCCTCTCGGACTGGCCATCTCTTTGAGGGTGGAAAGCAGTACTAAGATGAACCTCTGTACCCAAATCTTGCTGAATAGCCCTCTAGAACTGAGATGTGAATTGAGTGTCGCGGTATGAAATGATAGAAGCTGGGACCCCATGCAACTGAACAATCTCATGAATGTAGATCTGAGCTAGCTTCTCTACCCCGTAAGAAGTCTGAACCAGTAAGAAGTGTGCTGACTTAGTCAGCCTATCAACGATCACCCAAATGGAATCAAACCCATAAGAAGTATGAGGTAAACCAATAATGAAGTTCATAGTAATACCTTTCCATTTCCACTCAGTAATGGGAAGTCGTTGCATCAAACCACCCGGTCTCATATGCTCGAACTTAACCTGGTGATAGTTGAAGCATCGAGATACAAACTCTGCCACGTCCTGCTTTATACCACTCCACCAGTAAAGCTGCCTCAAATCTCTATACATCTTCGCGACACCCGGATGAATGGAATATGTGGAACAATGGGCCTCGCAAAGTATCAACTGAATTAAATCCCCAACTCTCGGAACACAAAGGCGGCTATCAAATCTTAGAACCCCATCTGAATCTAGAGTATCCCGACTGGCCTCACCTCGAACAACCTAATCACAAAGGTCACACAACTGTTGATCCTCAAACTGAAAGCTCTGAATCTGATCAATCAAAGTAGAACGAACCTCGACACTGGCAAGAACTCTGCTAGTATCCGACAAGTCAAGCCTAGCCAAATGGTTAGCCAAGGACTGGATGTCCAATGCCAAGGGTCACTCTGAAACTGAAAGAGAATCTAGGCTACCCATACTCACCGTCTTCCAACTCAAGGCATCCGCTACAACGTTTGCCTTGCCCGGATGATACAAAATAGTGAAGTCATAGTCCTTCAGTAGCTCGACCCATCTTCTCTGCCTCGAGTTCATCTCTCGCTGACTCTTGATATAGTGAAGACTATGGTGATCAGTGAAAATCTCATAATGAACTCCATATAGGTAATGCCTCCAAATCTTGAGCGCAAAAATTATCGCCACCAACTCTAAGTCATGAGTGGGGTAGTTGCACTCGTGAACCTTCAGCTGCCTCGATGCATATGCTATCACTTGACCCTGATGCATCAACACATAACCCAGACCAACCCCGGAAGCATGACAATACACGAAGAAGCTCTGACCCTCAATTGACAAAGTCAAAACTAGAGCTGAAGTCAATTAGGCCTTAAGCCTCTGAAAGCTATCCTCGCACTGATCCAACCACTGAAATAGGATATCCTTCCTAGTCAGCATATTCAAGGGTGCTGCTATGGAAGAAAATTCCTGAACAAAGCGTCTGTAGTAACTTGCTAACCCAATAAAGATGCAGACCTTAGTAACAGTAGTAGGTCTAGGCCAATCATAAACCGCTAAAATCTTTCCCGCATCAACCCTAATCCCATCCTTAGACACCACATGCCCTAGGAATGCAACTGACTCAAGCCAAAACTCATAGTTTGAGAACTTTTCATAAAGCCGATGATCTCTCAAAGTCTGGAGTATAGTCTTCAAGTGCTGCTCATGCTCATCCCTACTCTGCGAGTATACCAATATGTCATCTATGAAAACTATCACAAATGAGTCCGAATATAGGCCAAGCACCCTGTGCATCATGTTCATAAAGGTTGCAGGGGCATTAGTCAACCCAAAAGACATTACCAGGAACTCACAATGGCCATAACGTGTCCTGAATGCTGTCTTAGGGATGTCCTCCGCCCTAATCCTCAACTGATGGTAGCCAAACCTCAAATCAATCTTCAAAAACATGGCTAAATCCTGAAGATGATCAAATAAGTCATCAATCATCGGCATTGGATACCTATTCTTCACTGTCACCCTAGTCAGCTGCTGATAATTAATACACATCCGCATCGACCCATCCTTATTATTCACGAAGAGAATAGGAGCACCATAAGGCGATACACTCGATCTAATAAACCCCTTAGCTAAGAGATCATGGAGATACTCCTTAAGCTCTCTCAACTCAGCCGCAGCCATACAGTAAGGAGAAATAGAAATGGGCCTGGTGCCCAGCTCTAACTCAATAGTGAAATCAATATCTCTCTCAGGTGGAAGGCCTGGAAGGTCGGTAGGGAACACATCTAGGAAGTCCCTAACTACAGGAAAAGACTTCGGGGAAGAAGGGTCAGCACTAGCATCTCGAACATATGCTAGATAAGATAAGCACCCATGATAAATCAACTTCCTAGCTCAAAGACAAGAGATGATCCCAGATGGTGCATGGCTAACAGAACCCTCCCACATAATTGGGGATACACCGAGCACGTCTATGGTAATAGTCTTGGCATAACAATCCAAAACTGCACGGTGAGGGGATAACTAGTCCATGCCCAGTATCACATCAAAATCTAACATATCAAGTATCATCATATCACCCAAGTCTCCAAATCACCAACAGATATCACATAGGATCGCACAATTTGATCCACCACTAAAGAATCTCATACTGGGTGGAAATAGAAAGAGCAATAGATAATAGCTCACTAGCCAACCCCAAACAAGGCAGAAAGTAGGCAGATACATATGAACAAGTGGATCCAGGATCAAATAAATCCATAGCAGACTGATGGCACACATAAATCATATCTGTAATCATAGTATCCGAGGCCTCTACCTCCGGTATCCCAGGGAATGCAATGAACTGATGACGACCTCCACCTGCCTGACCGCCATCCCTACCACCTGCTTTTCCACGTAGAGCACCATCTCTACCTTGACCACTACCCCTCTAGTCGGAGGCCGAACTGCTCGTAAAGGCTTGGCCAGCTGAACTGTATCCTGCTGGGGGTAATCTCTAGCAAAATGACCAATCACACCATAAGTAAAACAAGCCCCTGATGACCTACTCAATCAGGATGAACCAGCAGATCCCATATGTCCACCACGGCCTGATGCCCCAGAAGTTGTACCCCTCGAAGACTGACTGATATATAGCCCTGATGGCTGCTCTGACCTTGCTCGAACTGTGCACTACCGGAAGTCTGAAGTGAAGCCTGAACTGGTCAGCTGGACTGACCCTGGTGTTGCTGTGGCTGATAACCCTGATCCCACTGGACTAAACCTCAACCACCATACCTGAAACCACTGTAGCCACCCTAATGTCGAGGCCTCTTATCTCTGGCCCTCTGATCATGTCGATGTAAGTCCTCTATAATACGGGCATAGTCTGCAATAGCCTGAAATGACCGACAACCGATAATCAATATCTCAGCTGGATGCCTATTCTCTAGCCTCAAACCCCATACAAATCTGTGAATCCTTTCTTCCTCGGTAGGAATGATCATAGCTCCAAACGGTGTTAGCTGATGAAAATGGGTCTCATACTCCGAGACAGTCATAGATTCCTGCATAAGGTGAATAAATTGCTCCCTGCGACGCTCACAGTCACTCTGAGGCAAGAACTTGGCCATAAAGGCCTCATAAAACTCAGACCAGGTCGAAGGAGGTGACGATGGTGGTCTACAAGCAACCTGGGCCCGCCACCATAACTTCACTGGGCCCTCCAACTGATAGGTAGTATAATCAACCCCGTGAGTCTCCAACAAACCCAAATGATGCAACATCTCCTCACAGGTAGTAATAAAGTCATGTGGGTCCTATCCAGAAGTACCAGCAAAACTCGGAGTTGCTAATCTCAAAAACCTACCCAACGCCTTCTGCTTCGATTCTCTCATAGCTGGGCAAAGAGAAAGAGGCTATGCAACTGATGGAACTAGAATGACCTCCGCATGGGGAGCCGCACTAGCAGGCTGCGCTCCTGAACTCTGTGCACCCAAGGCTTCCTCCTGAGCGGATGTATGTGCTACCTTAGAAGGCCGCTCTCCAATCATACCCAAAAATTGTAATAGTAAACCTCGAATAGCTGAAGACTGAGCTTGGGCTGAGGCTGGCACAGAAGTGGGTGATGGAGCTGGTACTGGAGTTGGTGATACCTGGGCTGCCCCCTGATCCACATGTTGCTCGGGATCTATCTCAACTCTAGAAGCTCTAGCAGGTGCCGCTGCTCGAGGGCATCCTCGACCCCTACAGTCCCCTGACCGCCCATATAATCGAGGAACACAAACAATTGAAAACAAACCCTCCAGCATCCCATACTACCGGAGCATACAATTAACAAACAACAAACAAGAGTGGAGCCTCAAACAATGAATGATATGATGCATGAAGATCTCAAGTGAAATGGTATCTCTGTATGTACCTCTTTCGGTGATGATCGGCCCCAGCAGGTAGGTTCCATGGAAGGACACAACCCGTATACCTCTATTCTGCCGTATACCCTTCCTCTGGAACACGCAGCCTGAATCCCTAGGCCCAGATGGCAAGATCCATGGAGGTCCCAGACACCTTACTAAAACTCAGTATCAAGACATGTCATCCGGAAGCAAATCCGGGATCAAGATAGAGACCCAGTCTTGAATATGCATGCCCAGACCCTGTCCAGGACTAAAATAGTGGGAAAATGCCTCAAAAACCCCTCCAAGGGTCCCCGGGCATAACCGGGTATAAACAGTAGAAAGTTATCTCAGGTGCTCGGTCCGACCGAGGCTTAAAACCATCCCAATTTAACAAGAAACTCAACTAGCACCCCGGCCCTGCTGAGTCTATCATTAATAGTAAAACTGGTGATAAAAATCATAATTTAACCTTCTTTTACCCCAAGAATATTCACAAGTTAAATCAAACCATTTCCAATTCAATTCCATAAAAAAGAGGCCCCCAGGGCCATGCAAAGTTTAGAAAATAATTCCAGTAGGCCCGAAGCCAAAACAATAGTAAAACATGAATGAAGCCCCTTTTATATGCATGGAAATGAATAATAAACACAAATAGCCTCCCAACATCTCACAATCAACCTATCGGCCCTGCACAGGCCCACAGCTACTCAGGAAGCATAACTAGCCTAGAAGGATAATTCTATGCCCGGGACTCATGGACATTCCCAATATCCCACCTTCTATATTCCAGAGTCAACAAGGCCTCACAGGACCACAAGGGTAAATAAAACATATCGTCAAATACTACAAGCATCGGAGGAACAAAAGTAGGCAAACATTAATAAAGCGGTCAAGGTCAGTGGTACCAACCTAATAAACCCAACCCAAGGATGCCCATTAATACAATTTTATCCTATATATGCGGAGTCTAGGGAAAATAAACTGTAACCTACTTGTCATCCAATGACTAGCTGCGGGAACGGCGTCGTCCAAGCTCGAACTGCTCCGGGAAGCTCTGAATCACAAAAATACCTTCCAACAAACGTCCGAATGCCCATAGTTCCTTCACGGAAATTGTTCCTCACGTCCTAAGCTTCGCAAACACTATATATATGCAGCTTATACTCACCTATAAATAGTTAATAATTAATCTTAAATTGGCAGATTTCCCAAAAGGATCATAACTTGACGAAACGTCCGTATAACTTCATAAAAATGATCATAAAACAGCCCCGAGATGGTTACCTTAGCAAACCAAGTGTGAAGCTTGAAGAACCACCAAGAAATACCAAGTCCTATCTTCTGAAACCAGCTCCAAATGTGGCTTATCAAAGGGGAAAATGATTGCCACACGTAAAGATCGCGTTTCTAGGCATGGGGGCAAACTTTAGCGATAGAAATCACCAAAAACGCACCTTCATCACTCAAGAACTCTCTTGGAACCCTCCCTTATGTTTTCTCTCTGTTTCAGAACTATTATGGCGTTTTAAAACGTGAAGTTGAGGCTTTAAATCGATTTTGACCATTTGCGACCCGGTTTTTGTCAGACAGTCTGCCGTAAAATAGTCATAACTTTTTATTTCGCGATCGGTTTAATGTTAGGTTTTGTGCATTGGAAACTAGACTCGTAGATCTTCGATTTGGTAGGTCGGGGGACTTCTAACTCTTTATATATTGAGAGAAAAGCTCTGAGAAATTTGACCAAAAGTTCAGAAAATTAAATAAAGAAACTTACGATAAATTTTGCCGACTTGCTTGACTTCAAAACTTATCATACGACCATAAAGACCAAACAACGGCCCGGGCACAGAACTACCGGTCCTGACAAGCCTTAAATGACTTGTCAGGCAAGCTCTAACGGTACAAGAATGGAAAAAATGCATAAATGACCGGAAGGGTCATTACAATACTAATTAATGTCATTTACCACTTTTTTTTACTAGCAAAATTTATTCAAATCAGTTACCCAAAAAAATAACTATTGACCAACTGAGATAATTTGATCTTGGAATATGGTTACTAATTACATTAATCTTATTTTAATTAGATTATGTTTATCTCATGTAGCCTTTGCTTTTATTTCTCTACCACTATATATATAATGCTAAACAAGACCTTTCTCCAAATCATTCCAAAGTTAATAATATTTATTCTTTTAGAAAGTGCAATAGTAAAAACAAAATATGGCAAAAATTGTGATGAAGTCTGCTTTTTTTTGTAGCTTTGTTGTTGATCACCATTGGTTTGTTTCTCAATTGTTGTTAATCTTTTATATGCTATTTTATTTTTTATTAAAGCAACGGTAAAGTTATCTTTGTCTAACCTATAGGTCATAAATTTAAACTGTGAAATCAGCCATTGATACTTGTGTCAGGATAGGCTGCACATATTCTTTACATTCCCTTAGAGGTGGGGAGATTAATAATGAATTATTTTTGATTAATTTTTCTTTATATAGTTGCAGATATTCCATCCTTTAAGGTTGAAGAAATTCATGACTATGATACTCCAAAGACTGTGAAGCACATTGTCCTAGAACTCTAGCACCAGTTTGTATTGCTCATCGGTGCATTTGCTAGTCCAACAAAAAAAAGATGGAAGCTTCTACTTCACAAGGAGAGATAAATCCCAAAATTTGATGTATTTTAGTGTGTTTAATTTCATTAAATTGATGTGGACTCTGAGATCTTAATCTTGAGTAATATATACATGTTGCACTTTTATGAACATCTATTTCCTATTAATTTTTTGCTTTGTTAATTTTGTTATTTTGTTATCATTATTTTCTTTAAATTCTGCTTTGGTTATAAATTGTTTTATATGAGGGTCTACTGAAAATAATTTTTCTACCCCAACAAAAATAGGGGTAAGGTCAGAGTACATTCTATCTTCCCTAGATCTCACTTGTGGGAATACAATGAGTATATTATTTATTGCATTTCTTATTAATGTGATCATTGTATTTGGTTTAATTTATTAAAGTACTCCTGAGTAAACAATTAATTATTCCAATACATCAAATTGTAAACTATTTGGGTCTTAACACGATGGCTCCAGTGACGCTGATAGGTTTTTCATCAAGGGAATTCATCATTTACTGTATATACAAAAAACAAATCTTACATATGTGATGTGATTTTTTAGTGATGAGGGTTTCAATGAAAAGATAATTAGCTATAAGCTTTGTCGCTAATCCATTGACCTTGTATATCGGATTTTGCTATTTAACCACTTTTTTCCTCCAGCTCCACCCTCGGATGGTTGTCAACACATGCTTGAATTAGTTTGAATGCTCTTTCAAGGTCCTGCTAAGCATCTTATGATGTTAAAAGGAATTTAATTGACTCATTTTTTGTGACTATGCAAAATAAAAGTTTAATTACTGGGTTTTTCTTGTACTCATTTGGTATTTAAAACTCACTAGGTAATTAATTAAAATTCGCGCTTGCATAGGACCCATTTAAGGGGAAAATGCTCTTTAGAAAAAAAAATTCCATTCACAGAGTTTGAAAATGAAATTTTTGATTAAATAAGGGAGGATCCAATCAATATAGTTACCCTCACATCCGTTGGTGGTTATTACTGGTAGTCAACTTATCCAAAATCGAGTAACTTTGCCTTTGGTGAGACTTTTGCTCCAATGTAGTGACGCATTATTAAATGATGCATATTATTTTGGAATGACACACATTGCTTTTTTTACACTATATGTGTCATGAAATAGGAATTAAGGAATATTTTAGTATTTTGGGTATGAGTCCATGAATTTTTTTGAATATAACTGATCGACTCTGCTTGAGCTCAAATTTTGTTGGTCCATCAGTGACGACCTAATAAATAATGTATATTATTTTCAAAAGACGGATGTCGATTTCTTTTACGCCAAATATATATCACAAAAATAGTAATTAAGGATTATTTTTATTTATCGTGTGTATTATTCCATGAATTTTTCAGAATAGGTGTGGTCGACTCATTTTTAGCTTAAATTTTAAGGGCCCATCTATGACAGCATATTAAATACTGCGCATTATTTTGGAATGGTCGTTCATCACATTTTTTACTCCATATATGTCACAAATAGAAATTAAGGATTATTTTGATTTTTCGTGCGATAGGTCCACAAATTTTAAGGAATATGTGTACCCGACTATATTTAAGTTCAAATTTTGTGAGTCCATCGATGATGAAATATTAAGTGACGCACATTATTTTTTAATGGAGGGTGTCGCTTTTTTACTCCATATGTGTCACAAAATATGAATTTAGGATTATTTTGATTTTTTGTGTGTATAGTCAATGAATTTTCTGGAATATGTGCGACCCACTCTGTTTGATCTCAACTCTTTTAGATCCATCGATATGAGAACCTATTAAATGATCTGCATTCTTTTAGAAATGCGGACGCCTCTTTTTTATTCCATATGTGTTGCGAAACAGGAATTAAGGATCATTTCAGTTTTTCATGTGTATTATTCTATGAATTTTTTGGAATATGTGCTATCGACTTTGTTTGAACTCAAATTTTGTGGGTCAATCAGTGAGGACCTATTAAATGGTGCACACTTTTTTTAAAAGGCATTCATCACTCTTTTTACTCCATATGTATCACAAAATAGGAATTAAGGATTATTTTAGTTTTTCGTGTGTATTAGTCCACTAATTTTCGGACACATGCGTTACACGTGTATCCCATGTTAATTAGTATAATTTTTATAATGATATAAAAAATATAAAATGTGTTTCATGATTAGCACAAAATTCAGGATTTACTATACTGGCAAGTGGCAACACTACTTTGAAGCTTGTAAAATAATTTGTCAGTAAGATTATTTTTTTTAAAAAAAAGGATGGTGAAACCTATAAAATTTAAACATTACCTGATGGTCTATCATCGTGATGATTTTCAGCAAGTTTATTTGGGGAGTTGCCAACATTGTGTGTCAAGAGCCTCGGATGTTTTCTTTAGTTCTTATATAAATCTGATGTAGATCAATTGATAATATTTGATATGATAACTTTCAACTGTTATAATTGGTAGGGAGGTACTAAAGAGGTGTGAACCTAGTATTAATTGGTTCATATCAAATAATTATATTCAGTTTGGAATATAAGAAGCCCCAAATTATAAAGATGGGAACTGATGGACTTCGTAAAACGTTCTGGAATGGAAAAAGTCATCAAAAGTTAATGACTTTAAGCTTTTATGATGATATATGTAACATATTTAGTGTAATTAATAATTTGATAGAAGGGAATTTTTATTTTTAATTTTTTTTATAAAGGGTAAAATGATAATTCAACTTTTGACTTAGAACCTTTCTACTTTTAATATAGTAAGTTGCACGTGTCTCTCATACAAGTAATATATACGGTATAAGCCATAGTAAAATTGTAGCATAATGAGTAACATAAAGTTTAAAGTGGAAATACAATGATGAACAGTCAACTTATTCATATTAAGTCTTTGTTGAATTAGAAGTGACTTGTCGTTATCTGAACCTGCAAACTTCAACAACTCAATATTTAGTTAGGTGGGTAAAATATACAATTAGTTACATTTTAATGTTATAGTGCAAACCTAAAATATATTAATATGTTACCTAATACTTTGTTATAGATGATATTGTTAGTATATGTTCCACTTTGATGTTTCAATTGCTTTGTCATGGCCAAACAACTTTTTTTTGTGATTTGTTGGAAAAGGAAGCAACGTCAATAGATAATATGTAGAAACTTATCACTTATAATTTCAAATAAGTAATTATAAAAATGTAGAATTCTATTATTATCAATGATGGAGTAATCCAAATAACTTGTTAAAAGGACTATAACAGTAATTGAGTCTTAATAACAAATGACAATATGAAACCTATACCAAACCATAAAGCATTACAACTAATAAAAGATTCAGGCGCTTGATATATCCTCCATTCACGAATAAAAAATTTAATATAAAGATCTAAAATGTATGAGAGACTATGCAAAAAAAAGGTTAATTACTGAGTTTTTTTTGTACTCATTTGGCATTCAAAACGCACTAGCTAATTAATTCAAATTCGCGCATGTATAGGACCCATTTAAGAGGAAAATGCTCTTTAGAAAGAATTTCTCCATTCACAGAGTTTGAAAATGAAATTTTTGATTAAGAAAGGGAGGATCCAATCAATATAGTCACTCTCACATCCGTGGGTGGTTATTACTGGTAGTCAACTTATCCGAAATCGAGTAACTTTGCCTTTAGTGAGACTTCTTCTTCAATGTAGTGGCGCATTATTAAATGATGCATATTATTTTGGAATGGCACACATCGATTTTTTACACTATATGTGTCATGAAATAGGAATTAAGGAATATTTTAGTATTTTGGGTATTAGTCCATGAATTGTTTTGAATATAACTGACCGATTCTACTTGAGCTCACATTTTATGGGTCCATCACTGACGACCAAATAAATGATGTATATTATTTTTAAAAGACGGATGTCCGTTTCTTTTACTCCATATATATATCACAAAATTAGCAATTAAGTATTATTTTTATTTATCGTGTGTATTATACCATGAATTTTTCAGAATAGGTGTGGTTGACTCATTTTTAGCTTAAATTTTAAGGGCCCGTCTATGATAGCATATTAAATATTGCGCATTATTTTGGAATGGTGTTCATCACATTTTTTACTCCATATGTGTCACAAATAAAAATTAAGTATTATTTTGGTTTTTCGTGCGATAAGTCCACAAATTTTAAGGAATATGTGTGTCCGACTATATTTAAGTTCAAATTTTATGGGTCCATCGATGATGACATATTAAGTGATGCACATTATTTTGAATGGAGGGCGTCGCTTTTTTACTCAATATGTGTCACAAAATGTGAATTTAGGATTATTTCGATCTTTTGTGTGTATAGTCAATGAATTTTCTGGAATATGTGCGACCCACGCTGTTTGATCTCAACTCTTTTAGATCCATCGATATGAGGACCTATTAAATGATCTGCATTCTTTTACAAATACAGACATAACTTTTTTATTCCATATTGTCACGACTCGATTTCTCGGTCATGATGGCACCTACAACCCCCCAGTAGGGGAACCAATCCCCGTAACCCAGAACGGTTTGTAATGGGCTACCTTCTAAGAGTTTAAGCGGAAGAGTCGATACATAAGCGGAAGCAAGGGCATAATTAGAAGAAAATAGATACAAGAGAGATATACACAAGCGGAATCTAAACCAACTCAAAACCTAGTGTCAAAGCGTATAAGATCTGAACTACTTCAGGAGTACAAAGGTCCAAAAGTCATATATACACAATGTCTCCGAAACTATAACAGTACAAAATGCACCAAGGATAACTGAAGTCAAGCTCTAAACACCAAGAGCTCACCCTCAGCCTGGATAATCCAAAAATTGCACCCCGCATTAGTCTCCAACGCGCTAACGGCGATGGCCCACGCTAGGATCTGCACCAGAAGATGCCTAGGGTAGGCTGAGTACCAACTGCAAAGCATAAGGTACCAGTAGGTATCATAGGACGACTGGGCACATATAAAGTAAAATAGCAATAGCAGGCAGAGTAGGAACAAACATTCACAAAATTCAACGATAAGCACACAGGAGCTAGCCCAGAGGGAAGTCAGCAGAAAAAAACATATAAGGCTAGCATTTAGATTATATACACACAACAGGCACAAGTGAAAGTAAGGACAATGCACCTGGGATCCTTGCAAAAACAGTATATATAAGATTAAGTTCTAGAAATGGGCGGTATACCGGTACCCTCAAGTATAAGGAAAAAGGGAGAGAAGAATAAAGGTAGACATGCTCGAAATACAGGAATTAATACCCAATCAAGTCATACAAAACTCAATCCAGGAACTCACCACCTCACAATAATCATGCTCATACTCAACCGTAACAGGGAACAATATCGGAATAAAGTAACAAGAGTCTACCTACAGTCCCTCGGCCGCCCATACAACCGAGGAACGCAATCAAGTGAAAACAAACCCTCCGGCATCCCATACTACCGGAGCATACAATCAACAAACAGCAAACAAGGGTGGTATCTCAAACAATGGATGATATGATGCATGAAAACCTCGAGGTGAACTGAATGTACCTCCTCCGATGCCAATCGGGCCCAGCAGGCAGGTTCCATGGAAGGACACAACCCGTATACCTCTACTCCACTATATACCCTTCCCCTCGGCACACGCATCCCAAAGCCACATTCCCATAGCAATAAGGTCCATGGAGGTCCCAGACCCCATACTAAAACTTAGAATCAATACGTGTCCTCCGGAATCGAGTCTGAGTTCAAGCCAGTGGCTAAGTCTCAAATATGCATGCCTAGACCCTGTCTAGGACTAAAAGAGTGAAAAATATGTCTCAAAAACCTTATCAAGGGTGTCCGGGCACAACCGGGTCTAAAACAGTAGTAAAAACATCTCATATGCTCGACCCGGCCTAGCCTGATATCATTTCAAATCGGCAAGAAAACTCAGCTAGCACTCCGACCAGGTCGAGTCTAGCAATAGTGGTAAATCATGATAAAACCATATTTTTAACCTTCTTTTACCCCAAGAAGATCCACGTATCAAGTCAATCATTTCCAAATCCAATTTCATCAAAAACAGGCCCCCGGGGCCATGCAAGGTTTAGAAAATCAGTTTCCGTAGGCCCAAAGCCAAAAACCATAATAAAATATGGAAAAACCTCTTTATATGCATGGAAATGATATGATCAACCCAAATAGCTGCCCGGCAGCTCACAATCAACCTAACGGCCCTGCACAAGCTCCGAAGCTACTCAACAAGCATAACCTGCCTAGAAGGATATTTCTATGTCCGGGACTCGCAGACATTCCCAGTAATCTCACCTTCTATGTTCCAGAGTCAACAAGACCTCACGGGATCACAAGGATAATAAATATATCAACTAATAGGAATACTACACACAACGGAGGAAAGAAATAGGATAAATCATGGAAAAGCGGTCAAGGTCTGTGGTACCAACCTAATAACCCAACCCAAGGATGCCAACTAGTACAATTTTACCCAATATATGCGAAGTCTAGGGAGTTAAGCCGTAAGCTACCTGTCGTGCAATGACAAGCTGTGGGAACGATGATATCCGAGGCCGAGCTGCTCCGAGAAGCTCTGAACGAGAATCAAACTATTAAATTCATGCATAAAATGTTAAGACGAGTCTAATGATACCCATATTGCTACAATTATAGCCGGTTGATATTCGGGTCAAAAGCAAGCCTGGGAGGCCCGCAACCCGAAACCAAAAATGAAAAGAACCACGATGACCCCAACGATACCAAGAAGACATGCTCCAAATTTGAGCACAATTGGACAAGGGAAGGGCACCAAAACAGTCCACCCAAGTTGGGGATTAAAGAATGGAAATTTCAAAATAAAAACGAAAAATGGCCAAGAATTACTTACCAAAACGATGGAAAATCAGCCCAAGACGGATAAAACTTCACACTCATGAACATGCACAAGCTTAGGGGGCAGAATCTATCACAAAATCCAAGCTTTGGATGAGCATCAATGGAGGAATTAAGAGAAAAACCGAAGAAGGAAAGTTGGGGAAGATGACTTACCAAGAGGCGAAGATTTACGGATAATCGACGAACAAATAATTCCCCAAGGTTTAGAACTGAGGAGCAAAATGGTGGAGAGAATTTTGAGTTTTAGAGTGATAAAAATGAGGAGAAGGGCTGGAAAAATCGAAATGAGAGCAATAAATAGCTGCTGCCCGCAGCTGATTTTCTGCACTTTTTAGAAAACTCGATGGGGCATTCCGGGCACAATCAAAAATCGATATTCAAAAACTAATAGTACTAATATAGTGGAAACGACGTTGCGAACTCAACGGAATCGATGAAACTTCTATACGAGGTCATTTCGGAGAAATGTTGACCCAAGTCAACACTAACGAAAAGGAACTCAAAGGCTCAAAATGAGTCTGACTCATCCGGAACCCAAACCAACCATCTTCCTAGCCCAAACTCAACATTCCGGAGTGATGGAATCATCGAATTTTGAATCCAACACTCTGATCATCAAAAGTCACCCAAAGTTACACTTTCAGCTCCAAATGGCCTGAAAATTGAGAAAACGACACAAAACTCACGCCAAAAGTTCTCAGGCCTCAACTAAAGGTCCAACTAGACCAAACTCATTTCTCTGGAGCTAATGGAACTGTCAGAATTCAATTTAGAGCACGTTATCTAAGAATGTTGATGAAAGTCAAGGATATTCTAAGTTTAAAGCTCTAAAACAGGCAAACGGCTAAAACGACAAAATGAACGACTAGGGCACCAAACTACCGGTCTCAGCAAGCCATAAATGACTTGGGGCCTCTACAGGAAGGCTCTACATTGCAATAAATGCAAAAATGCAAAGATGACCGGAAGAGTCATCACTCATATGTGTTGCGAAACAGGAATTAAGGATCATTTCAGTTTTTCATGGGTATTATTCTATGAATTTTTTGAAATATGTGCTACCGACTTTGTTTGAACTCAAATATTTTGGGTCCATCAGGGACAACCTATTAAATGGTGCACATTTTTTTCGAAAGGAAATCATCACTCTTTTTACTACATATGTAACACGAAATAGGAATTAAGGGTTATTTTGGTTTTTCGTGTGTATTAGCCCATGAACTTTCAAAACAAAAAGTGTTACCGGCCCTATTTGAGCTTAAATTTTGTGGGTTCAATAATGACGACCTATTAAATAATGTGCATTATTTTTTAAAGGAGGACATCACTTTATTTACTCGATATGTTTCACGAAACTGGAAGTAATGATTATTTTGGTTTTCCATGTGTAGTAATTCATGAATTTTCTTGAATATGTGCAACCGACTATGTTTGAGCTCAAATTTGTGGGTCCATCAGTGACGGCCTATTAAATGATGCACATTATTTTTGAAAGGCAGATGTTGCATTTTTTAATTCTATATGTGTCATGAAATAGAAATTAAGGATTATTTATATTTTTTGTGTATATTAGTCCATGAATTTTTTAAAATATGTGCAAACTCACTCTGTTTGAGATTAAATGACCAAAGTTGTTAATGCCTGCATTTCAATTTGTTTGTACTACTTTTCTTTGTGCTCCGTTTAGAAAGAATGTCTCTTTTTTGACAAATCTTTAATTCTAACTTTCCACATGACATGTTTAAGACCACAAGATCAAATATTTTTTTTTACATTTGACATGTCTTGAGTTTAAGAACGTAAGATTCAAAAATCTACTTTTCTTTCTGAAACTCCATTTCAAGTGAAAATCATACAAACAAATTAAAATGGAAAGAGTATGTGTTTTGAATTAAAGCACAAAAAAAGAACTTTACTATTGATTATGGTAGAGCTTAATACTAATCGATTTCAGTTTATTAGTTTCTTTTGGATAGTTCCTCCTATAAATTTTTCTATGTGATCACAGTTTTTGTTTTATGGTAAACACCAGCTCACCTGTTGTATTGGAGGCAAAGGTCTATGTTCTCCTTCATGTACTATTTTTCTATAAAATACAAGGTAGGATCCTGGCCTAACCCCACACCATTAAGGTTGCTTCTGTTAAGAAATAATAAAAATAAAGTAAATATATAGATCACCTCGAACCAAAATACAATTGGAGTTTAAGTTATATATACAATTGATTGATATAGTTTGAAATAATATTTTATATTAACGACGTATATATGTTAAACTTAACTAAGTTTTGGCCACCCCCTAAAATCTAAGTGACCCATATTCTATTGTTTTCTCATGTAAAGATTGATTATTTTTTAATTGTTTATTAATTAAATTTGTATTGACTACTAATTAATATCATTTACCACTTGTTTTTATTAGCAAAATTTATTCAAATCAGTTACCCAAAAAAATAATTATTGACCAACTGAGATAATTTGATCTTGGATTATGGTTACTAATTACATTAATCTTATTTTAGTTAGATTATGTTTATCTCATGTATTCTTTACTTTTATTGCTCTACCACTATATATATAATGCTAAACAAGACCTTTCTCCAAATCATTCCAAAGTTAATAATATTTATTCTTTTAGAAATTGCAATAGTAAAAACAAAATATGGCAAAATTGTGATGAAGTCTTCTTTCTCTGTGTCATGACCCGATTTCTCGGTCATGATGACACCTACAACTCCCCAGTAGGCGAACCAATCCCCATAGCTCAGGACAGTTAGTAATGGGCTACTATCTAACAAATAAGCGGAAGAACAGTTTAATAAGCAAAAGTAAGGGAACAAGATGAAGAGAATAGAAAACAGGAATATATATATATACATATGCGGAAACTAAACAAACCCCAAGACCTGGTATCATAGTATAGAGCCAGAACTACATATAAGGAGTACAAACGATCACAAACAATGTATACAGATGTCTCTGAATGGTAATAGAGTACATAAAGAAAAAGATAAACTAAAGCTAAGCTCCGCTCTCCAAGAGCTCACCCTCAGTCTGAAGTAGTCCCCAAAAGATCTTTGTGCACGAATCACAACGATCTAGCAGTGATGGCCCACGCTAGGATCTGCACCAAAAGATGCAGGGGGTAGGGTGAGCACTAAATGCGAAGCATAAGGTACCCAGTAGGTATCATAGGCCGACTGGGCACATATAAGATAAAAGCGTAGTAACAGACAAAATAGAAGCAAGTAGTCACAGAAATCAACAAAAGGTACACAGGAACTAGCCCAGAGGGAAGTCAACAGAACCACATGTGAGGCCGAGCAAGCAGAATGTATACACCATAGGTACAGGTGAAAGTAAGAAATAACGCACCTGGGGTCCTTGCAATAACAGTATATATATAATAAGTTTACGAAATGAACGGTATACCGGTAACCTCAAGTGTAAGAGGAAGAGGGAAAGAGTAATGATAGGCATGCTTAGAGAAAGGAATCAAACTCAACTAATCATATCAATCTCAAATCCAGAAACTAACAGTCTAACAGCAACCAATTTCATATTTAACCATAACAGGGAACAATTTTGTAAGTATATAGCAAGAGTCTACCTACAGTCCTCCAGCCGCCCATACAACCGAGGAACACAAAGAAGTGAAAACAAACCCTCTGGCATCCCATACTATCGGATCGTACAATCAACAAACAACAAACAAGGGTGGAGCCTCAAACAATGAATGATATGATACATGAAGTTCTCAAATGAAATGGTATCTCTGTATGTACCTCCTCCGGTGCCGATCCGGCCCAGCAGGTAGGTTCCATGGAAGTACACAACCCGTATACCTCTACTCCGCCGTATAACCTTCCTCCGCCACACGCAGCCCGAATCCCCAGGCCCGAATGGCAAGGTCCATGGAGGTCCCCGACCCCATACTAAAAATCAGTATCAAAACATGTCATCCGGAAGTAAGTCCGGGTTCAAGATAGAGACCCAGTGTCGAATATGCATGCCCAGACCCTGTCCAGGACTAAAGTAGTGGGAAAATATCTCAAAAACCCCTCCAAGGGTGCCCGGGCATAACCGGGTCTAAACAGTAGAAAGTCATCTAAGGTGCTCGGTCCGACCGAGGATAAAAACCATCCCAATTTAATAAGAAACTCAACTAGCACCCCGACCCTGTCGAGTCTAGCATTAATAGTAAAACTGGTGATAGAAAGCAAAATTTGACCTTCTTTTACCCAAGAATATTCACAAGTTAAATCAAACCATTTCCACTTCATTTCCATCAAAAATGGGCCCCCGGGGCCATGCAAGGTTTAGAAAATAGTGCCAGTAGGCCCAAAGCAAAAATCATAGTAAAACATGGATAAAATCTCTTTATATGCATGGAAATGGTATGACCAAACACAATAGCTGCCCAACAGCTCACAATCAACCTATCGACCCTGCACAGGACCACAACTACTCAGCAGCATAACCAGCCTAGAAGGATAATTCTATGCCCGGGGCTCGCGGACATTCCCAATATCCCACTTTCTATGTTCCAGAGTCAACAAGGCCTCACAGGACCACAAGGGTAAATAAAATGTATCAGCAAGTACTACAAGCATCGGAGGAACAAAAGTAGGCGGGCATGAATAAAGTGGTCAAGGTCTGTGGTACCAACCTAATAATCCAACCCAAGGATGCCAGCTAGTACAATTTTATCTGACATATAGTAAGTCTAGGGATTTTAAACCATAACCTACTTTCCATCCAATGACAAGCTGCTAGGACGATGATGTCCAAGCTCTAACCACTCCAAGAAGCTCCAAAATGACAAAAATACCTTCCAACGAACATCCGAATGCCCGTAGTTCCTTCACGGAAATTGTTCCTTACATCCTAAGCTTCACAAACACTATATATACGCAGATTATACTCACCTATAAACACTTCATAATTAAGCTTAAATCGGCAGATTTCCCAAAAGAATCATAACTTGACGAAACGTCGGTAGAACTTCATAAAAACGAGTATAAAAGAGCCCCGAGATGGTTACCTTAGCAAACCAAGTGTAAAGATTGAAGAACCAGCAAGAAATACCAATTCCTATCTTCTGAAACCAGCTCCAAATGAGGCTTATCAAAGGGGAAAACGATTGCCACGCGTAGAGATCGCGTTTCTAGGCACGGGGGCAAACTTTAGCAATAGAAATCACCAAAAACGCACCTTGATCACTCAAGAACTCTCTTGGAACCCTCCCTTATGTTTTCTCTCTATTTTAGAACTGTTATGGCGTTTTAAAACGTGAAGTTGAGGCTTTAAATCGATTTTGACCCGACCCGGTTCGCGACCCAGTTTCTGCCAGACAGTCCTCGATAAAACAGCCATAACTTTTTACTCGGAGATCGGCTTGATATGAGGTTTTGTGCGTGGAAAACTAGACTCGTAGAAGGTCGTGGAACTTCTAAATCTTTATATATTGAGAGAAAATCTCTGAGACATTTGACCCAAAGTTTAGAAAATTTATTAATGACTCTTACGATAACTTTTGCCGACTTGCTTGACTTCAAAACTTATCATACGACCATAAAGACAAAAGAAATGGCCCGGGCACCGAACTACCGGTCCCGACAAGCCTTAAATGACTTGGGGCCGCTACAGACAAGCTCTAACGGTACAAGAAAGGCAAAAATGCATAAATAACCGAAAGGGTCATTACACTTTGTAGCTTTGTTGTTGATCACCATAGGTTTGTTTGTCAATTGTTGTTAATACTTTATATGCTATTTTACTTTTTGTTGAAGCAACGGTAAAGTTATCTTTGTTTGACCTTTAGGTCACAAATTTAAACTGTGAAATCAGTCATTGATACTTGCGTCAGGATAGGCTGCACATATTCTTTACATTCCCTTAGAGGGATCGAGGAGATTAATAATGAATTATTTTTAATTAATTTTTGTTTATATAGCTGCAGATATTCCATCCTTCAACGTTGAAGCAATTCATGAATGTGATACTCCAAAGGACTGTGAAGCACATTGTCCTAGAACTCTAGCACCAATTTGTATTGCTCATCGGTGCATTTGCTGGTCCAAGAAAAAGATGGAAGCTTCTACTACACAAGGAGAGATAAATCCCCAAATTTGATGTATTTTAGTGTGTTTAATTTCATTAAATTGATGTGGACTCTGAGATCTTGATTTTGAGTAATATATACATGTAACTTTGCCTTTTGTGAGACTTTTGCTTGAATGTAGTGGCGCATTATTAAATGATGCATATTATTTTGGAATGGCACACATCGCTTTTTTACAATAGATGTGCCATGAAATAGGAATTAAGGAATATCTTAGTATTTTGGGTATTAGTCCATGAATTTTTTGAATATAACTGACCGACTCTGCTTGAGCTCAAATTTTATGGGTCCATCAATGACGACCTAATAAATGATGTATATTATTTTCAAAAGATGGATGTTGGTTTCTTTTACTCCATATATATATATATATATATATATATATATATATATATATATATATATATCACAAAAATAGTAATTAAGGATTATTTTTATTTATCGTGTGTATTATTTCATAAATTTTTCAGAATAGGTGTGGTCGACTCATTTTTAGCTCAAATTTTAAGGGCCCATCTATGACATCATATTAAATATTGGGCATTATTTTGGATTGGCATTCATCACATTTTTTACTCCATATGTGTAACAAATATAAATTAAGGATTATTTTGATTTTTCGTGCGATAAGTTCACAAATTTTAAGCAATATGTGTGCCTGACTATATTTAAGTTCAAATTTTGTGGGTCCATTGATGATGACATATTAAGTGATGCACATTATTTTTGAATGGAGGGCATCGCTTTTTTACTCAATGTGTCACAAAATGTGAATTTAGGATTATTTTTTTGTGTGTTTGTAATCAATGAATTTTCTGGAATATGTGTGACCCACTCTATTTGATCTCAACTCTTTTAGATCCATCAATATGAGGACCTATTAAATGATCTGCATTCTTTTAGAAATGCGGACGTCGCTTTTTTATTCCATATGTATTGTGAAACAGGAATTAAGGACCATTTCAGTTTTTCATGGGTATTATTCTATGAATTTTTTGGAATATGTGCTACCAACTTTGTTTGAACTCAAATTTTGTAGGTCCATCACGGACAACCTATTAAATGGTGTACATTTATTTTTGAAAGGCAGTCCTCACTCTTTTTACTCCATATGTATTACGAAATAGGAATTAAGAGTTATTTTGGTTTTTCCTGTGTATTAGTCCATGAACTTTTAAAAAAAAAGTGTGACCGACTCTATTTGAGCTCAAATTTTGTGGGTTCAACTGTGACGATCTACTAAATGATGTGCATTATTTTTGAAAGGAGGACATCACTTTATTTACTCCATATGTTTCACGAAACTGGAATTAATGATTATTTTGGTTTTCCATGTGTAGTAATCCATGAGTTTTCTTGAATATGTGCAACCGACTATGTTTGAGCTCAAATTTGTGGGTCCATCGGTGATGACCTATTAAATGATGCACATTATTTTTGAAAGGCGGACGTTGCTTTTTTAATTCTATATGTGTCATGAAATAGAAATTAAGGATTATTTTAGTTTTTCGTGTATATTAGTCCATGAATTTTTTGAAATATGTGCAAACTCACTCTGTTTGAGATTAAATGACATCAAAGGTGTTAATGCCTCCATTTCAATTTGTTTGTACTACTTTTCTTTGTACTCCATTTAGAAAAAATGTCTCTTTTTCGACAAATCTTTAATTCTAACTTTCCACATGACATGTTTAAGACCACAAGATTACAGTAAATTTTTGTACATTTGACATATCTTGAGTTTAAGATAGCAAGATTCAAAAATCTACTTTTCTTTCTGAAACTCCATTTCAAGTCAAAACCATATAAACAAATTAAAACAGAAAGAGTATGTGTTTTTAACTAAAGCACAAAAAAGGAACTTTACTACTGATTATGAAAGAGCTTAATACTAATCGATTTCAGTTTATTGGTTTCTTTTGGATAGTTCCTCCTATAAAGTTTTTCTCTGTGATCACAATTTTTGTTTTATGGTAAACATCAGTCCACCTGTTGTATTGGAGGCAAAGGTCTATGTTCTCCTTCATGTACTATTTTTCTATAAAATACAAGGTAGGATCCTAGCCTAACACCACTCCATTAAGGTGGCTTCTGCTCAAAAACAATAAAAACAAAGTAAATATATAGATCACCTCGAACCAAAATGCAATTGGAGTTTAAGTTATATATTCAATTGATTGATATAGTTTGAAATAATCTTTTATATTAACAACGTATATATGTTAAACTCAACTATGTTTAGGCCACACCTTAAAATCTAAATGACCCATATTCTATTGTTTTCTCATGTAAAGATTGATTATTTTTTAATTATTTATTAATTAAATTTGTATTGACTACTAATTAATGTCATTTACCCCTTGTTTTTATTAGAAAAAATTATTCAAATCAGTTACCCAAAAAAATAATTATTGACCACCTGAGATAATTTGATCTTGGAATATGGTTACTAATTAATTAATCTTATTTTAATTAGATTATGGTTATCTCATGTATGCTTTGCTTTTATTGCTCTAGCACTATCAATATAATGCTAAACATGACCTTTCTCCAAATCATTCCAAAGTTAATAATATTTATTCTTTTAGAAAGTGCAATAGTAAAAACAAAATATGGCAAAACTTGTGATGACGTTTGCTTTCTTTGTATCTTTGTTGTTGATCACCATAGGTTTGTTTCTCAATTGTTGTTAATCCTTTATATGCTATTTTATTTTTTATTGAAGCAACGGTAAAGTTATCTTTGTTTGACCTATAGGTCACAATTTAAACTGTGAAATTAACCATTGATACTTGCGTCAGGATAGGCTGCACATATTCTTTACATTCCCTTAGAGGGGGCGGGGAGATTAATAATGTATTATTTTTAATTAATTTTTCTTTATATAGCTGCAAATATTCCTTCCTTCAAGGTTGAAGCAATTCATGAATGTGTTACTCCAAAGGACTGTGAAGCACATTGTCCTAGAACTCTAGCACCAGTTTGTATTGCTCATCGGTGCATTTGTTGGTTCAAGAAAAAGATGGAAGCTTCTACTACACAAGGATATATAAATCCCAAAATTTGATATATTTTAGTGTGTTTAATTTCATTAAATTTATTTGGACTCTGAGTTCTTGATCTTGAGTAATATATACATGTTGCACTTTTATGAACATCTATTTCCTATTAGTTTTTTACTTTGTTAATTTTGTTATTTTGTTATCATTATTTTCTTTAAATTCTGCTTTGGTTATAAATTGTTTTATCCGAAGTTCTACCAAAAATAGTCTTTCTACCCCAATAAAGATAGGGGTAAGGTCAGAGTATATCCTATCTTCCCTAGATCTCACTTGTGGGAGTACAATGAGTATGTTGTTTCTTGCATTTCTTATTAATGTGATCATTGTGTTTGATTTAATTCATTAAAGTACTCCTGCGTAAATAATTAATTATTCCAATGCATCAAATTGTAAACTATTTGGGTGTTAATACGATGGCTCCAGTGACGCTGATAGATATACAAAAAAAATCTTATATATGTGATGTGATTTTTTAGTGATGAGGGTTTCAATGAAAAGTCATTTAGCTATAAACTTTGTCGCTAATCTATTGACCTTGTATATCGGATTTTGTTATTTAACCACTTTTCCCCTCCAGCTCCACCATGGGATGACTGTCAACACACGCTTGAATTAGTTTGAATGATCTTTCAAGGTCCTAATCTGCATCTTATGATGTCAAAAGAAATTTAATTGATTCATTTTTTTTGTGACTATGCAAAAAAAAGGGGGTTAATTACTGGTTTTTTTGGTACTCATTTGGTATTCAAAACTCACTAGGTAATTAATTCAAATTCGCGCATGCATAGGACCCATTTAAGAGGAAAACGCTCTTTAGAAAGAATTTTTCCATTCACAGAGTTTGAAAATGAAATTTTTGATTAAGGAAGGGAGGATCCAATCAACGTAGTCACCCTCACATCCTTTGGTGGTTATTACTGGTAGTCAACTATGATGACCCTTTCGGCCATCTTTGTATTTTCACATTCATTGTACTGTTAGAGCTTTCCTGTAGTGACCCCAAGTCATTTATGACTTGCTGGGACCGGTGGTTCGGTGCCCTGGTCGTTTATTTGGTTATTTTGGCCGTTTTCCTATTTTTGAGCCTTAACTTAGAATATCATTGACTTTAGTCAATATTCTTGGTAAACATGCTCAGAATCAAATTTCGACAATTTCGTTAGCTCAGGAGGGTGGATTTTGTTCTAGAAGGACACTTGGTCGAGTTCTAGGAGCATTCAGTTTTGTTTTTTCTTGGTTTTTGTGTTTTAGCCAAGTTGAACTTGAAAGTTTGACATTGGTCAACATTCGGAGAAGACGGTCTCGGATGGAAATTCTGTCATTGTTGTTAGCTCTGGAATGTTGTCTTTGAGCTAGAGGGACCTTTGGTTTGGGTCCTGAGGCTTCTGAACTCATTTTAGGCCTTGGTGTTCCATTTTGGAAAGATAGGCCTAAAGTTGGTTCTTGGGCGTGGGGCCAACTTTTTGTGCTATCGACCTTCGTTGGGATTTTCATTGATTTTGTTGAGTCTAAAATGCCATTTATAGTCGAATAGCTCTATTCATTTGTGTTTGCGGGACTCCGGGTGTGTTCCCGAGGGCCCGTCGGAGTAGTTTTCTTGTTGGGCATTGCTGTTGGACGCTGGTGCTGTCATGGCATCAGCTTGGCTTTCGCGTTCGTGGTGACCGGCTGCATTAGTGTAGGCTTGTGCCAGATGCCTGGGAAATTGTTCATCGCGGACGCGATGGGTGGCCGCATTCCCGAAAGGCTTGGACAACAGCTATTTAAGTTGTGCCCATATGTTTTTCCAGCTCTATTTTTCACTTTTCCCAACTCCAAACACTTAAACACTCTCCCAAAATTTCTCCAATACTAGTTCTAACCTTGGGGAAATTGTTGTTCATCATAAATCCGTGCTTCTTCGTCTCTTGGTAAGTCATCTTTCCCAACTTGCTTCCTTTTGGTTTTCTCTAAAATCCACCACTGTTGCTAAATTCCAAAAGCTTGAAAATTGTTGTAGTGGCTACCTCATAGCTCTTGCATGTTCGTGGGTTTGGAGAATTATCTGTCTTGGCTTAAATTCTATCTTTGGAGTAAGTAATCCTTGCTTTATTTTCGATTTTATTCCATATTTTCCGTAATTGGGTTTTTGGCTATTAGGGTCTATTTTAGCTCGAATTTGTTGCCCAATTTCCTTGATTTTTACGAGCATGTACTCCTATGGTCTCGGTGATCATATTGTGCATTTTTTTTTGTTTCAGGTTACGGCGTACGGGCCTGCTGGTGACCCGATTTTCGGTATGACTATTATTATAGCAATATGGGTATCATTTGACTCGCCTTGATGTATTATTTATGTTTTTGATAGTTTGATTATCGTTTGGGGTTTCTCGGAGCGATTTGGGCTTGGATTTTATTTTCCCAGCAGCTTGTCGTTGGACGACAGGTAAGTTACGGTCTAAATTCTCTAGACTTAGCTTATATCGGATAAAATTGTACTAGCTAGCATCCTTGGGTTAGGTTATTAGGTTGGTACTACAGACTTTGACCGCTTTCTATGTTTTGCCTCGTTTCTTTCCTCCGTTGTGTGTAGTATTCTCCGCAGCTGATATTATCACCCTTATGGTCCTGTGTGGCCTTGTTTTGACTCTGGCCCATAGATGGTGGGTTATTCGGGGGTGCCCATGAGTCCCAGGCATCGTTATCGTGATATTATACTGTCTATCTGTATTGTAGGGCAATTGGAACCTGTGCAGGGCCGATAGGTTGATTTTGAGTTGCTGGTTGCTATTTGGGTTTAATCATATCATTTCAATGCATACAAAGAGGTTTTATCCACACTTTACTATGGTTTTGGCTTTGGGCCTACTGGAACTGATTTTCTAAACTTTGCATGGCCCTGGGGGCCCCTTTTTATGGAAATGGTTTGACTTAGCATGTGGATCTTCTTGGGGTAAAAGAAAGTTAAATTATGATTTCTATCACTAGTTTTACTATTAACGCTAGACTCGGAAGGGTCGGGGTGCTAGTTGAGTTTTCTTACTGATTTGGGATGACTTTAGCCTCGGTCGGACTGAGCACCTGAGATGACTTTCTATTATTTTAGACCTGGTTTCACCCGGGCATACTTGGAGGGGTTTTTGAGACATTTTTCCCACCACTTTAGTCCTGGATAGGGTCTGGGCATGCATATTTGAGACTAGGTCTCTAGCTTGAACCCAGACTTGCTTCCGAATAACATGTTTCGATACTGAGTTTTAGTATGGGGTCCGGGACCCCATGGACCTTGTTATTATGGACCTGGGGCCTAGGGATGCGTGTGCCGCAGGGAGGTTATACAATAGAGTAGAGGTATATGGGAAGTATCCTTCCATGGAACCTACCTGCTGGCCCCGATCGGCACCAGAGGGGGTACATACTGAGTTACCATTTCACCCTGAGATCTTCATGCATCATATCATTCATTGTTTAAGATTCCACCCTTGTTTGCTATTTGTTGAGTGTACGCTTCGATTGTATGGGCAACCAGAGGGTTTATTTTCACTTGTTTGCATTCCTCAGTTGTATGGGCGGTCGAGGGACTGTAGGTGGACTCCTGTTACTTTATCGCAGTGTTATCCCCCGCTACGGTTATAATTATGAGATTGTTTACTGCTAGGTTGTAGTTTCTGTATTTGAGATTGATATGATTAGTTGGTTATTGATTTCTATTTTCCGAGCATGTCTATCTTTACTCTCCTCTTCCATCCCTTGTACTTGAGGTTACCGGTAACTTATTATGTATATACTGTTATTGCAAGGATCCCAGGTGCGTCATTTCTTACTATCATATGTGCCTATTGTGTATATATTCTACTTGCTAGCCTTGTGTGTTATATCTGTTGTCTTCCCTTTGGGCTAGTTCCTGTGTGACTTTTTCGTAGAATTCTGTGACTACTTATTTTTCTATTCTGTCTGTTACTAGGCTTTTATCTTATATGTGCCCAGTCGGCCTATAATACCTACTGGGTACCTTATGCTTCGCATTTGGTGCTCATACTACACTCTGCATCTTCTGGAGTAGATCCTAGTGTGGTACATCACCACTAGATCACTGTGAGTCGTGCTTGAGGATTTTGGACTATCTAGACCAAGGGTGAGCTCTTGGCAACCAGAGCTTAGCTTTTAGTTTATCTTTTGCTTTATGTACTCTTTTACTACTTGGAGACATTTGTGTATATATTATTTTTGATGCTTCGTACTCCTTATATGTAGTTCCACCTCTTTACTATGATACCAGGTTTTGGGTTTTGTTTAGCTTTCGCATATGTATGTATGTACTCCTGTTATCTATTCTCTTTATCTTGTTACCTTGCTTTCGCTTATTAAACTGTTTCTTCCAATTAGATTGTTTGATAGTAGTCTATTACTAACCGTTCCAGGCTATGAGGATCGCTTCACTTACTAGGGGGTTGTAGGTGCCATCATGACCGTGAAATCGGATTGTGATAGCTTGGTATCAGAGCTCTAGGTTCACCGATGTCATCAGTATAGGAGCCAATGTCTAGTACAATCCTGCGGATCGGGGCGGAGACGTCTGTACTCAATCTTCCGGAGGCTATAATGACATCTTAAGAAAATTGGAATTTTCTTGTTTCTATCTCGTGCATAGTACCCTTGAATGTTTCTAGAAATCTCACTTATTCTGGTTCACTCTTTCGCAGATGGTTCATACGAGATCTTTAGCTTTTGGCGGAGGAGAGCCTCCTTCCCCTACACCTTCGACTGTAGCTAGGGGTCGGGGTGGTCGCAAGGGTAGAGGTAGGGGTTGTGGACGTCCCAGAGAAGAAGCACATGCTAGAGCTGCTAGAGTTGAGGTAGAGCTCGAGTATGATTATGAGACTGAGTTCATCCCTGAGCAGCAGCATATCGACCCAGGGACAACCCAGGTACCACCAGTTCCGGCACCCGTTTCTGTGTTGGCTTCATCCCCAGCTCAGTCTTCGGATATTTGGGGTTTACTTGTTCAGCTTCTAGGTATGATTGGGTAAAGAACTTTCGAGGTAGAACATACTTCTAATCAGGGGGGAGCCCTGGGTGTCCAGAGTTCAGGAGCGCAGCCATCTACTGCGGCTCCCGTGCTGAGGTTATTCCAGGTCCAGCGGTTGCACATCCTCTTGCTCCTCGCCAAGCTATGACAGATGGTGGAGCAGAAGGCCTTGAGTAGATTTCTGAGATTGGAACTACTGAGATTTGCTGGTACGTCAGGAAAGGACCAACATGACTTCATTACTACCTGTGAGGAGATGTTACACCATCTGGGATTGCTAGAGACTCACGGGTCTGGCTATACTACTTATCAGCTGGAGGGTCAAGCGATGTTATGGTAGAGGGAACATGCTGCTTTCAGACCTTCTACATCACCTCCTTTGATTTGGTCCGAGTTCTATGAGGCCTTCATGGCCAAATTCTTACCTCAGAGCCACAGAGAGAGGCAGAGAGAGGAGTTCACTAGACTTGATCGGGATAATATGACCGTCTCGAAGTACGACACCCGTTTTCATCAGTTTGCTCTATTTGGGGCCATGATTTTGCTACTGAGGCTAACAGGGTCCATAGATTTGTTTTGGGGGCTACGGAGAGAGTTTAGAGATCCTGTAGAGATATTGGTTGCTAGTGGTCGGTCTTTCCAGGATATTGCGAACTATGCCCGTACTATTGAGAATTCGCGTTGTCATGACATCGGGGCCAGAGATAAGAGGCCTCGACATCAGGGTGGCTGCAGTGGTTCCAACATGGTGGTAGAGGTTCGGGCTAGTAAGGCCGGGGTTATAAGTCACAACAACACCAGGGTAATTCCAGCTGATCAGTTCAGGCTTCACTTTAGGCTTTCGGTATTACTCAGTTTGAGAAGGGTCAGAGAAGCCATCAGGGATACAGTGGTTAGTCTTCGAGGGGTACAACTTCTAGGGAATTTGGCCCTGGTGGCCATACGGGTTCTACTAATTCATCATGACCGAGTAGGTCGTTAGGGGATTGTTTTCACCTGTGGTATTGTTGGTCATTTTGCTAGAGATTTTCCCCAGAGGGTGCAGTTCATCCAGCCACTCCACCGACTCAGCCTATTCGCTCAGTTCAACCACCAGCTCGAGGAGGTGGTGGTCAGGGTAGAGGTGGTAGGGATGGCGGTCGGGCAGGTAGAGGTCATCGTCAGTTCTATGCGGTCCTTGGGAGACCGGAGGCAGAGGCCTCGGATGCCGTGATTACAGGTATAATTTTTGTATGCCATCAGTCTATTATGGATTTATTTTATCCTGGATCCACTTGTTCATATGTATCTGCCTTCCTTCTGCGTTGTTTAGGGCTGGCTAGTGAGCCATTATCTGTTCTTGTTTCTGTTTCAACCCCAGTAGGGGATTCTTTAGTAGTGGATCGGATTGTGAGATCTTGCATGATATCTGTTGGTGATTTGGAGACTTGGGGTGATTTGATGATACTTGATTTGTTAGATTTCGATGTGATACTAGGCATGGACTGGTTATCCCCTCACTGTGCAGTTTTGGATTGTTATACCAAGACCGTTACAATCGCCGTTCCTGGTGTATCCCCGGTTGGTGTATCCGCTCTACTAGACTCTCCATTTCAATTTGTTTGTACTACTTTTCTTTGTACTCCATTTAGAAAGAATGTCTCTTTTTTGATAAATCTTTAATTCCAACTTTCCACGTGACATGTTTAAGACCACAAGATTAAAGGAATTTTTTGTTCATTTGACATATCTTGAGTTTAAGATTGCAAGATTCCAAAATCTACTTTTATTTCTGAAACTCCATTTCAAGTCAAAACCAGAAAAACAAATTAAAACGGAAAGAGTATGTGTTTTGAATTAATGCAAAAAAAAAGATGTCACGACCCAGACCATCATGAATGACACTCACCCAACCCCCATATGAGCGAACCAATAGTGTTCAACCCTTTGCCTAGACTAACAGCCAAAAACTAGCAAACAAAAGTATACTAGCAATTAAATAAAGAAGAAACTATTAATATCATCATGCGGAAAATCTCCCTAGAAACTGAAAGTCGCAGTACCAAACATTACTACCAATATCTAGAGTACGAGGATGCACCTTCAAAAAGAAATACGGAAGTAGTTTTAACCTGAAATAAGTGGGCTGAAACTCTAGAGATAAATCCAAGGTAGCTCGATCAAGCAGCTCACCCTTGAAGTCAGAAATCGCCGGTGCTATAGATGAGGTCGTGTCTCAGCCGCTGGAAGATTTCCTGTACTCACCAAAAGAAAAGAAAGTGCAGTATCAGTACACCACCACTATGTACTGGTAGGATCATCAGCCAGATTTCAAATAAACAGTGTATAAATAGTACGACAATATCAAGTAAAAGGTATGGAAGACATGCAACAATATTAACAAACACACTTAGATTACAAGTCTCTACTTAGCTTGTTCCCGCATGAAATCCACCACCTTTACTCTAAGCCACAACCACATACCATTAACTATACCTTTCCATCTAGCCTGGACCCACCCTGGGATCCCCTCTAGACAACACAAAATGTCAATTAACAACCCGGCCTAAACCAAGACCAACACAACAGTTATACAAAAATTCGCGGCCACTCAAGGACCACCAAACCAATAACACATTTCAATAATCAGCCCGGTCGACTCACGGAACCAATATCAATCAATGCACC
Source organism: Jaltomata sinuosa (assembly GCA_003996215.1). Taxonomy (NCBI): domain Eukaryota; kingdom Viridiplantae; phylum Streptophyta; class Magnoliopsida; order Solanales; family Solanaceae; genus Jaltomata; species Jaltomata sinuosa. Next base: position 42,147 of record QJPP01005621.1, read on the forward strand.
ACATGTCCAATAGGTGTTTGGATTAGAATCCCCGGGTCTTTTGGACCTAGATTTCTTCCTTTTGGGTTTGGGAAAATCTCTACGGGATTTGGATCTATGGATTTTCTTAGACCTATTATCCTTCTTGATTTTATCAGGAGGATTAATGAAACAAAAAGGAATAAATCTAGGTCCAAAAGACCCAGGGATTCTAATCCAAACACCTGTTGGACATGTGGAAAAATAGGCCATAAATCCAATGAATGTAGATCCAAAACCAAGAAGAAGAAAATCAATCTTCTCGGTATCGATGAAGAGGCTAAATAAAAGCTCTTCTCTATTCTTGAAGAACCTTTATCTGATTCTTCTGAAGAATACAATGATAACGAAGACATCAATATAGAATATGACTCAGATTCTAGTCAATCAGGTAAAGAATGCAGTTGCACTGAAGCATTTTGTGTCTGTGACAAAACTCCTCCCAGGCTCAGAGTCCTTTCTAATGACTCAAAAGAAGCCCTCTTTGACATTGTCCAGCACATCAATGATGATGAATCTAGGAAGCGCTATTTAATAGAGCTTAAAAACATCATCCTTCACACTGACAAGCCTAAAGCTAAGCCATTAGTTGAACCTTTTAGTATGAAGCAGATCATGAATTGATTTGACGGTCATACTAAACCTTCCATTTCTGATCTTCAAAGCGAGGTCTCTAACCTCAAAGAAGAGATCAGGAATATCAAATCCAGACTTGGCAAGGTCGAAACAAATATTCTTACTGACCAAGTTCTCGAGAAGGTCGCTTTTCAGGATCAGATCTGAAACCATCTAGGAAAGCGATGACTTTCAAATTCCTGTTAACAATGACCACCTTGCAGAACCACTTCTCACTAAGACTAGTGATTTCGCCTCTACCTTTGTAGCCCCTGGACTGACTGTTATATCCTCTATCAGACCTCAGAGTCATCATATACCCGTCCGCATTGTAGTTAATAAACATTTTATTATTAACAAGATTGGTTTGCTTGATAGTGGTGCAGATCGTAACTGCATAGTAAAAGGTATTGTTCCTACTCAGATTTTGCAAAAAAGTACTTCCAAATTATACTCCGCTACAGGAGAACTTTTGAGAATTAATTACAAGCTTTCAAAAGCTCATATTTGCAACAATGGTATTTGCTTGACAAATGATTTTATTATTACAGAGGATATCAATGAAGATATCATTTTAGGAATTCCTTTTATCACTCAGATAAAGCCTTATTGTACCAGTTTAAATGGTATTACTACGTCTATTCTCGGAAAAGAATTACATTTTCCTTTTGTTAAAACTCTTTCACAAGATGAAAGTAATTTTGTACTAGAAAAAACTATTTTTCGTATCAATAATATTTCTCAACATATCACCTTTTTAAAAGATGAAATTCAAGTTAAAAAAATCGAGCAGATTTTAAAAACCCCGGAGATAGTTACTAAAATAGGTAATCTTCAAAACCAATTTGAAAAAGAAATATGCTCAGATTTCCCCAATGCTTTTTGGGAAAGAAAGAAGCACATTGTCGAAATCCCATACATTGAAGGATTCAATGAACAGGCCATAACTACCCAAGCTAGGCCCATTCAGATGAATCATGAAATGATGGATTTTTGTAAAAAGGAAATTGATATTCTTTTACAAAACAAAATCATCAGGGTTTCTAAATCTCCTTGGAGTTGCTATGCCTTTTATGTAAATAAGAATGCAGAAAAGGAAAGAGGAGCACCAATATTAGTTATAAACTATAAACCTCTTAACGCTGTCCTAAAATGGATCAGGTATCCGATTCCTAACAAAAGGGATCTTTTGAAAAAACTTTCAAAGCTAAATTATATAGCAAGTTTGATATGAAATCAGGTTTTTGGCAAATCCAAATCTCTGAAAAAGATATATACAAAACTGCTTTCAATGTTCCTTTTGGACAGTATGAATAGAATTTTATGCCATTGGGGCTCAAGAATGCCCCTTCTGAATTTCAAAATATCATGAATTCCATATTCAATGATTATAGTTATATGTCTATTGTTTATATAGATGATGTGTTAATATTCTCTGAGAACATAGACTCTCACTTCAAACACCTCCATACTTTCTTTAAGATTGCTAAGAATAATGGTTTAGTTGTTAGCGCTAAAAAGATCAAGCTCTTTCAAACTACCATTAGATTTTTAGGTCATGACCTTTATCAAGGAGCTTATAAACCTATCTGCAGAGCTATAGAATTCTCTTCAAAGTTTCCCAATGAAATCCCTGATAAAACCCAACTTCAGAGATTCTTAGGAAGCCTTAATTATGTTGCTAACTTTATCCCAAAAGTCAGACAGGTCTGTGAGCCCCTTTATAAGAGACTCAGAAAGAATCCAGTTCCTTGGAGTACTAATAAGACCCAAGTTGTAATTAAGATTAAAGCTTTGGTACAAACCATTCCTTGTTTAGGAATCCCCAATCCCAATGCATTCATGATTGTTGAAACTGATGCTTCTGACGCAGGTTATGGAGTAATTCTTAAACAAAAAATAGATCTTGAATCTACAGAACAATTAGTTCGCTTTACATCAAGAATCTGGAATTTCGCCCAAAAACATTATTCAATTGTTAAAAAAAAAGTCTTGTCTATAGTGCTATGTATCACCAAATTTCAAGATGATCTTGTTAATAAAGAATTTTTATTAAGAGTAGATTGTAAATCTGCTAGAGAAATCTTGCAAAAAGATGTTAAAAACTTAGTTTCAAAACAGATATTTGCCAGATGGCAAGCCTTACTATCTAGTTTTGATTTTAAGATTGATTTTATTAAAGGAGAAGATAATTGTCTACCAGACTTTCTAACTCGTGAATTTTTGCAGGGAAAAATTGAAGCCGTTTAGGCCTGTTGCTCCTGCCAAAGGAGACAATCCCCCCAGGGCTAAAATAGCTAGACCATTTACCCTCACTCCTTTGACTCCAATAAAGACTGAGTCCCAGCAAAGGCTTGAACTAGTATTCCAAAACAAGTTCACAGCCCTAGCTGATTATCCAAGGTTGCCTTACCCCTCGCAACAACCAAAAACACCCTTTCCACCTCAGCCCAAGACAATCAGTCTTAGAGAAATAAAACCTTTTGATCAAGGAGCATCTTCTAGCTCCATCCAAGCAAAAGAAAATTACACAATGAAACCACCAGAGTCTTTCGCCCAAGCCATTAACCCAGAGTTAGCTACTCCACCAAAAACTAATCCAAAAGAAGAAACTTTTGATTTTATTACTTCGCAGGTACTACCGATAATGACGTTGAAGAAAGAGTATAATGATGTTGATACAAATCAATTGATCAAGCCTTGTTATACAGATTCAAATTATATGGATACTGATAATCCACTAAAAACTAGAAGATATTATGAAGCTATTCTCATTGATACTGATTCAATCGAGATTGAGCACATCAGGGATGAAAATAACCCTGCCATTATCAAATACTCAAGGTTTACTATCAAGAAAATCTTGGACCCATTCAAATGGTTTGCAGACCATCTACATAATCCAATTGCATTGACAATGGTGAACAGGCCACAAACCTACAACTGGTATGACTATAAGTCAGCATGGATGAATTTCCTTTACCTAATACCAAGACATACTTGGTTTGTAAAGTATGGTCCACGTGTGATAAAAGCCACCATCCCCAGATGGTTTTATGAATGGTGGAACCTATTCGGAGGAATTAAAGAAATCCTTCCCCAATAATTTCTCAACAGATTTGGAGAATTCTAGGTCATGGAAGAAATTACTACATTGCCTGAACATATCAAAATGTGCAAATATTATATCCAGAAAAGGATATCCTATATTATCACTTGGAATTTTTCCAAAGATGATATAGAAAAAATTAGGTATTTGTGTAAACAAATCCAAGTTAAAGGTTGGGTTCCCAAACAACCTAAGTCCAAGTCCTAGGCGAGTTCGTCGCTAAAAATCCAGTCTACAAAAGGTTCATCCAAGGCAGCACTCAAATAGAAGTTAGAGGATGCTTTGAAGAATTTAGATAAATACGATGAAACCCAAATCATGATAATGATTGAAGACGCTGCATCAACAAAAAGAAGTAGTGAAGACAATGGAGATATGTGCCATCCCAAAGGATTGGCCTTAGCTTACATGGACCCCTATTATGAATAGGAAAAGGACCCTTGAGGAAAGATAGAGGCAAAGCCGGAATTATCTTTCCAATAAAGTGGCATTTCACTATTCTAAATTGGCATCCAAAGAGAAGCTAAAGGACAAAATGTGGGCCCATATGTTCCCCATTAACTTTACTTTATTAAAGAGGAGGACCCTCCACAAAGTGTCGGCAAGATCTAGACCTTCTAAAAATGTCGGCAAGATCAAGATCGTCCATCTATTAGTCTACTATTACAAGTAGTCATTCATTTACCTCTATTAAAAGAGGACCTTAGTTGCATAGAAGGGCATCAAAAAATTATCATATTCTGAAAATCCTGTTTCTCTTGTTAACATTTCCCTCTCTCCCCTCATAAAATTCCCCGCTGTAATTTTGTTATGCAATAAACTTTGTAAGTTTTCTATAATTTTGGTAATTTTACTCCGTATACACTCGTTCCATTTTATGGTATCAGAGAGATAGAGAGAGGCAGAGAGAGGAGTTCACTAGACTTTCTCATGATACTATGACCATTTCGAAGTACGAGACCCATTTCCATCAGTTTGCTCTATTTGGGGCCATGATTTTGCCTACTGAGGCTAACAGGGTCCATAGATTTGTTTTGGGGGCTACGAAGAGAGTTTAGAGAGCCTGTAGAGATATTGGTTGCTAGTGGTTGGTCTTTCCAGGATATTGTGGACTATGCCCATACTATTGAGAATTCGCATTGTCATGACATCGGGGCCAGAGATAAGAGGCCTCGACATCAGGGTGGCTGCAGTGGTTCCAACATTGTTGTAGAGGTTCAGGCCAGTGAGGCCGGGGTTATCAGCCACAACGTCACCAGGGTAATTCTAGCTGATCAGTTCAGGCTTCACTTTAGGCTTCCAGTAGAACTCAGTTTGAGCAGGGTCAGAGCATCCATCAGGGATACAGTGGTTAGTCTTCGAAGAGTACAGTTTCTAGGGCATTAGGACCTGGTGGCCATACATGTTCTACTAATTCATCATGACCGAGTAGTTCGTCAGGGGATTGTTTCACCTGTGGTATTGTTGGTCATTTTGCTAGAGATTTTCCCCAGAGGATGCAGTTCATCCAGCCACTCCACCGACTCAGCCTATTTGCTCAGTTCAGCCACCAACTCGAGGAGGTGGTAGTCAGGGTAGAGGTGGTCCTCCACAGGCAGAGCAGGTGGTAGGGATGGCGGTCGGGCAGGTGGAGGTCATCATCAGTTCTATGCGGTCCTTGGGATACCGGAGGTAGAGGCCTCGGATGCCGTGATTACAGGTACGATTTATGTATACCATCAGTCTATTATGGCTTTATTTTATCCTGGATCCACTTGTTCATATGTATCTGCCTACTTTCTGCGTTGTTTGGGGTTGGCTAGTGAGCCATTATCTGTTCTTGTTTCTGTTTCAACCCCAGTAGGGGATTCTTTAGTAGTGGAT
>QJPP01005622.1:0-36002 GCA_003996215.1 Jaltomata sinuosa
CCTGTTTAACTTTGAATCCCTATTTTGGCCCTGGTCCTTCCCTGGACATCGTGCACCTCAACTCAGGCAATCAGCCTAAGTTGAGGGTGGCTACTATAGAGGTAAACCCTATTTTGGCCCTGGTCCTTCCATGGACATTGTGCACCTCAACCCAGGCAATCAGCCTAAGTTGAGGGTGGCTACTATAGAGGTGAATGATAAGAAAAAGAGGATAGAGAAGATTGGTTGTGAATAGAATGAAAATTCGGGTGTGTGCCTAAGAAAAGGAAATAAAAAGAATTGTCAAAATAAAGAGGTCGCACCTGTAGCTAGAAAGAAGGAAATAAAAAGGTGAATAAGGATGGACAAAGTAAAGTTATGTGGTAATAAGACGTCGGTGGTTCCAAGGAGGGCTTAGTCACTAACCCCTAAATGTATCCTACCTTCACCTGAAGCCTCATTACAAGCCTAAACAAGTCCTGTAGTGATCCTGAGCGGATTTCTGAAGAACTGAAATAAAATAGTAAGGGCAAGCCTATGGTATCGCATGTGCATTGTTTGAAATCGTTTGTGAGTGTGAGCGCTTACCTAGTCCCAAATCTTTTGTGTGGGATTTATTTGTGGTGAGGGCACCAAAATTTCTGTATTGTCTATTGATTGTTAGGATAGCTGCGCGTGTGTATGTAGAATGTTCTATCATATCGGAATGACATCCTTGCAAGTTAGTGTTTCATACATTTGTGTGCTACGAGGGAGCTTGATTTAAAATTGAATAAGATATTGAATGACCATGAGTTGCTAGAGACACGAGTTTGTTTTCTTAGTTGAGTCGTCTTATTGTTTTCTTTTATGTTATGTTGCTTAAGGACAAGCGAACGTCTAAGTTGAGGGTGTTGATGTGCCGCAACTTTACGGCACTTTCGACTCCTTTAAACTAAGAACAATCGTACGTTTTCAAGCAACCGTTGTTGTTTTTGATGGTTTTATGTTATATTTGTAGGAAATGGAGGCAAACGTAGAAAAGGAATGAAATACGATCAAAAGCGCGCCACTGCTTAAGAGTGACGGCCACCATGACGGTCTGTCACATATGTGACGGTCCGTCACAGAGACCGTCAAGTGGAGGCAGCCCACTGCCTAGTGGTGACAGTTCAAGTGACGGTCAAGCCAGTGACGGTCCGTCACCCAAACCGTCACCCTGAGGCAGCACCACTGCCTAGTGGTGACGGCCACCGTGACGGTCCGTCAAGGAGGTGACGGTCCGTCGCCCAAGCTGTCAAGTTGAGACAGAACGCGACGCGGAATCCAAACATTTTTGGGTTTACTTCCTGGACTCCTATAAATACCCTATGTTAGGTTTATTTTAGTGAAGCTTTTACAATAGTTCACCCAATAGTTTTAGGAGTTTTTGAGCAATTTTGGATAGAGGAAACACGCTACACACGTTTTCCTCCTCCTTGAATCTTGTTCTTGATTTGTTCTTGGGATCTTGGTTTTTCTTGTTCTTGGATATTTGAAGATTGTTTTCATTATATTCTAAGAATCTCTTCTCCTTATTATGAATATGACTTTCTTCTCTTCTTCTTCTAGCATGATTAACTAAACTCCCACAACTAGGGTTGTGGGAGCCATGACTAAAGTAGCGATATAGATTCCGGGTAGCGACGGGTTCAATATATATGTTGTCACGTTGTTAATCATTCATTATTTCACGTTTTCTAGTGGTTGCAAACATTAGAACATGCCTAGGTTTAATTTACTTGAGTAAAGAGATTAAAACCGGGAAACTTGATTAACGGCGATGATTCGAGACTACCAACTCTCGTCTTATGATTAATGCTGTAACTAGATTAATCTACTTGATGTTTAGGATTGAAATCTAAAAGCACACCTTTTCAAGTTTGAGAGAATTGAAAAGTAAATTCGTCTATTTTGTTGAGAAACGTTTAGACGATACCATTAATTCAATCACATCGTGACACACGTATAGAAAGAACCCGGTTAAGCTTAGAATCGACATCGTTACCAACGCCATGGTAAACACTTCCCTAGTTCATTCTCCTATTGATTATTTCTCATACATTATTACTTGTTTTTGTTCACATATTGATCACACAAACCCCCCCATTTATTTACCGGAAACTATTGACCATTAGTCAACTAATTCACTAAAGACTTAATTCTCACCATATTCTCTGTGGGATCGACCCCAACCTTTGTTGGGTTCTATATTTGAAAACGATCGCTTACGCTTCTTAATTGGAGTGGTACTTTGAGCGTTATCACGGAGAAAGGCCCTACCTAGAGGAAGCTGAGACGGTCAATCTAGGAGACAACGAAGAGGTCAAAGAAACCAGAATCAGTGTCCATCTGACAGAAGCACATAAAAGAGAACTCATTAAATTGCTCCGAGAGTACATCGACATATTCACTTGGGCCTACAGTGAGATGCCGGAACTGAGCATAGACAAGTCTCTCACAAGTTGCCTATTAACCCAGGGTTTGATCTGATCAAACAGAAAACTCAAAAATTCAAGCCCGATCTGAGCTTAAGGATCAAGGAAGAAGTTACCAAACAAATACAGTCTGGGGTAGTAGAGGTCACAAAGTATCTGACTTGGTTGGCCAACATCATCCCAGTTCCCAAGAAAGACGGGAAGATCAGAATCTATGTTGACTATTGAGACCTGAACAAAGCCAGTCCCAAGGATAACTTTCCATTGCCCAATATCCATATCCTTATCGATAACTGCACAAAGCATGACATGCAATCATTGATGGATTGTTTTGCTGGGTACCACCAGATTTTAATGGACAAAGAAGATGCGGAGAAAATGGCTTTTATCACGCCTTGGGGTGTTTATCATTACCGGGTGATGTCATTTGGTCTTCAGAATGCGGGTGCCACTTATATATGAGCCATGATGACCATATTCCATGACATGATTCACAAAGAGATCGAAGTGTATGTGGATGATGTGATTATTAAGTCTCGCAAAAGTTCGAACCACCTGACCCATTTAAAGAGGTTCTTTGATCGACTAAGAAAGTATAATCTAAAGTTAAACCCCGCCAAGTATGCTTTTGGGGTGCCAACTGGCAAGCTGTTGGGCTTCATAGTCAGTAGAAGGAGTATCGAGCTCGATCCCTCAAAAATCAACGCAATTCAGGAGTTGCCTCCCCCGAAGACCAAGAAAGAAATCATGAGTTTCTTGGGAAGGCTAAATTATATTAGTCAGTTTATAGCCTAGTAAATGGTTATTTGCGAACCCATCTTCAAGTTGCTGAAGAAAGATACACCGACCAGCTGGACCGAAGAATGCCAGCAAGCCTTTGATCGTATCAAGAATTATTATTCCAGTCCTTTGCTATATCTGTCGGTTTTAGAAAATGCCTTCGATTGTGTCCTGGGGAAACATGATGAAAGCAAAAAGAAGGAACGAGCAATTTATTACTTGAGCAAGAAGTTCACACTATACGAGGCTCATTATACTTTGCTAGAAAGAACCTGTTGTGCCTTGACCTGGGTTGCCCAGAAATTAAGATATTATTTTTCATCCTACACGACGTATCTCATTTCTAGAATGGACCCCCTGAGGTACATATTCCAAAAGGCCATGCCTACGGGGAAACTGGCTAAGTGGCAAATGTTGCTAAGTGAGTTTGACATTGTATATGTGACTCAGAAAGTGATCAAAGGACAGGCCTTAGCGGATCATTTAGCAGAAAATCCGGTTGATGAAAATTATGAGCCACTCCGAACTTACTTCCCAGATGAAGAGATTCTATTCATAGGAGAAGATATCACAGAGGCATACCCTGGTTGGAGATTGTTCTTCGATGGAGCAGTCAATTTCAAAGGTTCAGGCATCGGAGTAGTCTTGGTATTAGAAATTAGTCAGCACTACCCAGTGACAGCCAAACTTCATTTCCCGTGCACCAACAAAATGGATGAGTACGAAGCTTGTATTCTCGGCATTCAATTAGCTATTAATATGGACATTCGAGAACGCTTGGTTATCGGTGATTCTGATTTGCTAATTCACCAAGTCCAAGGTGAATGGGCCGTGAAAACCCCCAAGATTGTGTCATATGTGAAGTTGGTACAAAGTTTGTGCAAGAGGTTCTGAAAGATCGAGTTCAAGCATACACCAAGAATTCAAAATGAATTTGCTGATGCTTTGGCAACCATATCTTCCATAATTCAACATCCAGACAATAATTACATTAATCCGTTAGTGATAGGTCTCAAAGAGCAACCTGCGCATTGTGCGCAAGTCGAAGTAGAACCAGATGGAAAATCGTGGTATTGTGATATCAAGAGGTATCTGGAAGCTGATGTTTATCCAGAAGGTGTGACCGCTAACCAAAAAAAGATAATTCGCCGACTGGCCAACAACTTTTTCCTAAATAAAGAAATCCTGTATAGGAGGACTCCAGATCTCGAATTCTTAAGATGTGTTGACTCGGTTGAAGCCACAAAGTTGTTAGAAGAAGTACATGCCAGAGTGTATGGTCCTCACATGAATGGGTTCAACCTAGCCAAGAAGATCTTGCGAGTGGATGACCATGGAGAATGATTGTAGCAAGTTCGTACAGAAATGTCACAAGTGCCAGATCCATGGAGATTTGATTCGAGTGACACCTAGCGAGCTTCATGCTATGAGCGCACCCTGGACTTTTGTAGCCTGGGGCATGTATGTCATTGGTCCTATCGAACCACCTGCCTCGAATGGACATAGATTCATTTTGGTAGCCATTGATTATTTCACCAAATAGGTGGAAGCTACTTCTTACAAATCCGTAACCAAGAAAATCGTAGCTGACTTTGTCAAGAACAATTTGATTTGCCAATTTGGAATCCCCGAGTCAATTATCACGGACAATGGAGCAAATCTGAATAGTCACTTGATAAGAGAAATATGTGAGCAATTCAAAATCATTCATCGAAACTCGACTGCATATCATCCACAAATGAATGGAGCTGTGGAAGCTGCCAATAAGAACATCAAGAAGATTTTAAGAAAAATGGTTGATAAGCATCGATCTTGGCATGAGATGTTGCCTTATGCTTTGTTGGGATACCGGAAAACTGTCAGGACTTCGACCGAGGCAACTCCTTACATAGTCTCCAAATAAAGAAGGATACCTTGAAAGGCATTCCTTTCATCCAGATTTGTTTAAACAAATGTTGAGGTTGACCTCTGATCCTCAAACTCTCCCAAGCATATCTTACATTGAACTTTCTTGATTTTTCAGCATCCACCATGGCTTGTCCCACTCTCTTGGTTCTTTAATGCAGTCTACATTAGTCACTATGTGATTGAATATTTCAGCATTGAGTGTTTGTTGCAACAGTTCAACATTCCAGTTACCATTATCAAAAAATTTGTTGATCTCTACCAACTGTAAGTTCCTTTCCAAGTTCACAGGCATCACATAATACGTGGAACCCAATTGAGTCCAGTTATCATACCAAACAAAAGAGTACCCACATCTGAGTTCCCACCATATTTATTGGTCAAACATGCTTTTGGCTTCAAGCATATACTTCCAAGTCAAAGAACCCCCTTTCCATTCCACCAGTTGAGGCCCTAGTTTTTTACAATATTTGTTCCACATAAAATTAGTCCATAAAGATTTTTGAGTTCTAAATATCCACCACAGCTTGACAAATAATGCCTTAGACACATTCAACACTGATCTAAAACCCAAACCTCCCTCCTCCTTAGATAAGCAGATATCAGACCAAGCAACCCAATGTTTATTCCTCTCATTCTCTTTGAAATTCCATTGGAGTCTTGCAAAGACTCTATGAAGAGAATGTAAAACACATTTAGGGGGGTTAATAAAAGACAACATGTAAATGGGAATACTATTAAAACAGTGTTGATAAGTACTGCTTTACCACCAAAGGATAGTAGCTTTCCCTTCCAGGCTTGCAATTTATTTTGCACTTTCTTTGACAGTTCTGAAAAATGCACTTTTTTCTTCTTTGCATGCATTATAGGACATCCTAGATATATGAGAGAGAATTTACCTCTAGTAAAACCAGTACATTCCTCCACTTTTATGATATAAGCATGAGCAGTCTTGTGATATACAATGAAAGCACTTTTATCCTCGTTTATCAATGGACCAGATTGTGATTCATAGTCTTTGAGGATCCCCATCACCATCTTTAGAGATGTCCTATCAGCAGATACAAAGATGATAGTATCATCTGCATATGCCAAATGGTTGATATTATCACTCTATTTAGGCATGCCAAAGCCCTCAAATTCAGGGTTAGCAAACAAAGAATTTAGGGCTTTAGACAATACTTCAGTAGCTAAGATAAACAAAGCAGGGGATAGAGGGTCTCCTTGCTTTACACCCCTTGTAGAGTGGAAAAACCATGAGCTTCCCCATTGATGAGGACATAGTACCAATTATTTGCCACTAATTTCCAGATTTTATCAACCACACCTGAGTCAAATCTCATCTTCTCCAGTACTTTTATTAGAAACTTCCAGCTCACTCTATCATATGCTTTTGCCATGTCAAGTTTTATCACTACATTTGATGGCTTTCCTCTTATGCTGATGTCTGTAACAATTTCTTGTGCTAAAAGCACATTTTCTATAATGTTTCTGCCTTTTACAAACCCTGACTGATTTTTGGATATTAAAGAAGGCAATAGATCTTCAAGTCTATCATGCAGCACTCTTGATATCACCTTATTCAGGAAATTGCTTAAGCTAATTGGCCTCATATCACAAAAGGATTGTATGTTATCCTTTTTCGGTAAAAGAACCAAATTAGTGTGAGTAATTGATTTTGGAAGAGTATATCCCTTAAAAAAGGCAGTAACCACCTTATGTAAATCATCACCCACAATATTCCAGCAAGGTTGAAAAAATGGCCAGTAAACCCATCCGGGCTACTAGCACTATCACCTTTTAGTTCAAACACTACCTTTTTTATCTCCTCCATGGTAGGGATGACTTTAATACCTGCATTGCTTTCCTATGTTATGACAGAAAGGATATGCTGAATTAAATTCATTTCCACCTCCTCTATGGTTTCTGAAAACTATTTCTGAAAGAAGGACACAACTTCAGTAGCCACCTCAGAACCTTCAACCCATTGCCCATAACCTTTCATGATTTTGTGAATAGATAATCTCTTCATTCTCCCTTTTACAAGGTTGTGAAAGAATTTAATATTTCTTTCCCCTTTAGAGAACCATTGTAAGCCTGATTTTTGCCTCCAAAATTCTTCCTCATAGTGTAAATATAGCTTCAGCTATGCTTGTGCCTTTTGTAATATCATTCTTTCTTCAAATAAATCTTCCTTCAGTCTAACAATTTCTTCTCTAATAATCAGCTATTTAAAAATATCACCAAATTTTTCCTTGCTCCAACTGGTTAGTGCAACTTTGGTTCTTTTCAGTTTCTGCTTCAAGTTAATGAACATGTCCTCATCTTAAGAAACCCAATTTGCACTAACTACCTCCTGGAAATCTTTTTTTCAGTCCAAAACCTTAAGAATTTGAACGGTCTTCTTATTACGCCAAACATATTGTCACGCCCCGAGGTTACCCCCTAGACGTAACACAGGATCCAGAACACAAGTGCTCCAGATTTACCCTTGGTCATAGCAAACTCAGAAATCAAATCAATAAGCTTAGCGGAAGCATACTAGTTAAAGATAGGCAGCAATAACTGAGATAAGAAAAAGTCTAAGAAGTGCCAACTCCATACAATAGAATACAAGTCTAGATATGTCTGAAGCCTCTAAACTATCATAAGAGCTAATGGGATAAGACCCCAACTAGCTCGAGAAATCCAAAGGAAACGATATAAGGAAAATAGATCTAGTACTGGCCCTCAGATAATGAGGTCTCACCACTGAAAGCTGGAACTTCGAAAAATCTAGCCACGATGTGAGGGAACGAGCCTGAATCTACATCATCAAAGGATGCATCGCAAAATATGCTTCAGTACTATAGGTTGTACCGAGTATGTGAGAGATGCATGAAAATAATGAAAACGTGCTAAAAACGTGTATAGGAACTTAGTTCATGCATAAATGAAGTTTCATGGTAAATATCATAAGTTGAATAGCACAACATGAAATAAGAGTCAAAACTCAAAGTAGATATCATAAGTTCAGATAAGTCAAAAACTTTCATATGTGAGTTGCTTATAACCGACAATAGACCATGTAAGCTACATGGAATCTAACTATATAACCCTAGTTAGCAAAGCTGACTCGAACCCTGCCAAGGAATGAGTCACCATACCCAACTATATAACCCTAGTTGGAAAAGTTGTCCTAATACCCGCTAAGCACAAGACACCATAATCAAGATGTGGATCCACTCTCATAAGCCCATAGGGCAAATCATAACCTACGTTGGCAACGTAGTTTTGGACTTGAGTAATCGAACCCTCATCGCTCGGTGCTAAATACTACTCTCAAAATATACATATAGCTCATAAGTTCATGAAGATATAATCGAATACCAAATCTCTTTTGAAAAGCATGAAGACACATCGGGTACCATACAATTCTCATATCATAAGTCCTTGAAGTAAAGCATAGCCATAATTCAAATCATACTTTTCTTTCTAAATTCATACTTGAAGAATTTGACATGCAATTTCATAATTTTCATAAAGTCATGATATCTAATCATGCCCAATTTCACTTGAAAACATGCAATTCAATTGAATCATGCTAGAAATTAACTTCAATGCTTGGGTTTTTAAATCCAATAAAAGAATCATGATTAAATCATAGGTAAGAAATAAGAAACCATGAATTTAAACATAGAAACTGATGTCTTAAGTTTTTCCCCAATTTAGATCAAAACCCTAATTTCACAAGTTCATAAATTAAATTGAGAATTGGGGATTTTGGGCACAAGGGTGAAAGGAACCCATTATTGAATACCCACATACCTTGATTGAAGCTAACCCACTAGAAATAGAAAAGAATAGGAGGCTTGATCTTGGAGCTTGAGATCTTGAGCTTGAGAGAGTTCTTTTTCCTTTTTGAGAGATGAATGAGGTAATGAGAAAGGAATTAGGCTAATAGGTTTAGAAATCATGCTAAAAATGGTCAAAACAACCTCACTTGGGAGTTAAAAGGGTGGGTAATAACTAAAATACCCCTGAGACTTAATTAAGCAAAAGCTATTTTAAAATTTGGCTTCAGATTCCACGGGTCCCTTCCACGGACCGTAGAACTAACCATGGCTCGTGGACTGGAGTCGTGGTTCCTGAGCCAAAATTTTAGGCTGAAGAAGGCAATCTACGGGTCAACAGGATGGACTCATAGAATATATCATGGGTCGTATATCCAAGTCGTCATTTCTGGGAAAACTGCTATCCTCTTAACAGGTTCCACGAGTCGTCTCTACGGTCCGTGAATCAAACGATGACCCATAAAAACAACTCGTGGTGCCTGGGACCAAGTTAGTCCTCAGGTATGATTCCACGAGTGCATTCTACGGTCTGTAAAAAGAATCATGGTCCATAGAACTCACTCGTAGTCTCAAACAGGAGACTAAATTTTACAAGTCTGGGATTCATGACTCAAAACCACGACTCGTGGTTTAAAGCACGAACCGTTATTTGGACTCGTGATATCTGGAAAATTAGGATTTTTCAGAGATTCTTTGCTAGATAGCTAGATAGATTTCTGGGGTGTTACAATATCCCCCCCTTGGGATCATTCATCTTTGAATGAAGACTAATCAAGGAAATCTTAGAGAAACAACAGCCCAGCCAAACATCAAAACATGAAAACTGAAGAACAAGCATGAAAAGTGGCTCCTCAACTTAAAACATAACTGAACTAACTTTGGGAAACATGAATGCATGCTGGGATCATGAAGGGTATTGATGGAGTAGATTCGGAGGGACATAGTAAGGATAAAACTATTACCTCAAGGTGAAACTGAATCGGAAGGAAAGAGATGGGGATATTTGGCCTTCATGGCTTCTTCCACTTCTCAAGTAGCTCCCTCTACAAGCTGATTCCTCCAAAGGACTTTCACCGAGGTGAATTCTTTGTTTCTCAACCTCCAAATCTGACGATCAAGGATTTCTATGGGAACCTCCTCATAGGTGAGACTATCCTTTACACCCACATCCTCCAAAGGAACAATCAAGGTCGGATCACCAACACACTTCTTCAATAATGAAACATGGAAAACTGGATGAACCGCTTCTAATTCTGTTGGCAAATCCAACTCATAAGCAACCTTACCAATTGTCCTCAGAATCCGATAAGGACCTACAAAATGAGGACTAAGATTTCCTTTCTTCCTGAATCTCATCACACCCTTCATGGGTGACACCTTAAGAAACACCCAATCATCAACCTCGAACTCTAACTCCCTCCTCCTCACATCTACATAGGATTTCTATCGACTCTGAGCGGTCTTCAACCTCTCCCTGATAATCTGAACTTTCTTCATGGTATCACGCACCGAATCTGAACCAATCAAGGCAGCCTCACTAACCTCGAACCAACCAATAGGAGACCTATACCTCCGGCCATAAAGTGCCTCATAAGAAGCCATATGGATGCTAGAATGAAAGCTGTTATTGTAGGCAAAATCGATAAGAGGCAAGTGATCATCCCAATTACCTTTGAAATCAATCACACAAGCTCTCAACATATCCTCCAAAGTCTGAATAGTACGCTCTGCCTGGCCATTCGTCTGTGGGTGAAAAGTTATGCTAAGCTTCACCTGAGTACCAAGACCCCTCTGAAATGATCTCCAAAACTGGGATGTAAACTGAGTGCCCCTATCAGAAATGATGGACAAAGAAACACCATGCAATCGGACTATCTCCTGGATGTAGAGTCTGGCATAATCATCCGTCGAATTCGTAGTCTTAACAGCCAAGAAGTGGGATGACTTAGTCATCCGATCGACAATCACCCAAATCAAATCATGTTGCCTTCGAGTACGAGGCAAGCCTGTAATGAAGTTCATATTAATCGCCTCCCACTTCCAAGTAGGAAGGTCAATATCCTGAATCATACCACCCGATCGCTGATGCTCTACCTTTACTTGCTGACAGATAGGACATTTAGCCACAAAACCAGCTATGTCCCTCTTCATACCATTCCACCAATAGACTTCCCGTAGATCATGGTACATCTTGGTGGCACCGGGGTGAATGAAATATCTGGAACTATGAGCCTCAGTCAAAATCTATTGTTGCAACCCATCTACATCTGGCATATATAGTCGACCCTGATAATGAAGTACACTATCTCTCCCTTGGAAGAAAACCTCAACCCTTTTGCTGATGGACTGCACCCTTAAGCTGAAGTAAAATGGGATCACTGTCTTGCCTTGCCTTTACTTCTGCTACCAAAGATGATTCAGAAACATTCTGAACAATAACACCACCTTCATTCGAGTCCATAAGTCGCACTCCCAATCGGGCAAGTCGATGAACATCCTTCACCAACTCCTTCTTCCCATCCTCAACTGAAGACACACTACCCATCGACAATCTACGAAGTGAATCTTCCACAACATTGGCCTTACCCGGATGGTAAAGCACACTCATATCGTAATCCTTAAGAAGCTCAAGCCACCTTCTTTGTCGAAAATTCAATTCCTTCTGAGTGAACACATACTCTAAGAAGTACCAACTCCATACAGCAAAATACAAGTCTAGCTATGTCTGAAGCCTCTAAACTATCATAAGAGCTGATGGGACAAGACCCCAACTAGCTCGAGAAATCCAAAGGAAATGACATAAGGAAAATAGATCTAGTACTGGCCCTCAGATAATAAGGTCTCACCCTGAAAGCTGGGACTTCAAAAAATCTAGCCACGAGTGTGAGGGAACGAGCCTGAATCTGCATCATCAAAGGATGCAGCGCAAAATATACGTCAGTATTATAGGATGTATCGAGTATATGAGAGATGCATTAAAATAATGAAAACATGCTCAAAACGTGTATAAGAACTTAGTTCATGCATAAATGAAGTTTCATGGGAAATATCATAAGTTGAATAGCACATCATGGAATAAGAGTCAAAACTCAAAGTAGATATCATAAGTTCAGATAAGTCAAAAACTTTCATACGGGAGTTTCTTATAACCGACAATAGACCATGTGAGCTACATGGAATCTAACTATATAACCCTAGTTAGACTCAAACCCTGCCAAGGA
The DNA here is from genome assembly GCA_003996215.1 of Jaltomata sinuosa. Lineage (NCBI taxonomy): Eukaryota > Viridiplantae > Streptophyta > Magnoliopsida > Solanales > Solanaceae > Jaltomata > Jaltomata sinuosa. Next base: position 12,175 of record QJPP01005622.1, read on the forward strand.
ATGAGTCACCATCCCAACTATATAACCCTAGTTGGCAAAGCTGTCCTAATGCCCGCTAAGCACAAGACACCATAATCAAGATGTGGATCCACTCTCATAAGCCCATATGGAAAATCATAACCTACACTGACAACATAGTTTTGGACTTGGGTAATCAAACCCTCATTGCTCGGTGCTAAATACTACTCCCAAAATATACATATAGCTCATAAGTTCATGAAGGTATAATCGAATACCAAATCTCTTTTGAAAAGCATGAAGACACATCGGGTACCATGCAATTCTCATATCATAAGTCCTTGAAGTAAAGCATAGACATAATTCAAATCATAACTTTCTTTCTAAATTCATACTTGAAGAATTTGGCATGCAATTTCATAAAATTCATAAAGTCATGATATCTAATCATGCCCAATTTCACTTGAAAACATGCAATTCATTGGAATTATGCTAGAAATTAACTTCAATGCTTGGGTTTTTAAATCCAATAAAAGAATCATGATCAAATCATAAGTAAGCAATAAGAAACCATGAATTTAAGCATAGAAACTGATGTCATAAGTTTTTCCCCAATTTAAATAAAAACCCTAATTTCACAAGTTCATAAATCAATTTGAAAATTGGGGGTTTTGGGCACAAGGGTGAAAGGAGCCCATTGTTGAATACCCACATACCTTGATTGAAGCTAACCCACTAGAAATAGAAAAGAATAGGAGGCTTGATCTTGGAGCTTGAGATCTTGAGCTTGAGAGAGTTCTTTTTCCTTTTTGGGAGATGAATGAGGTAATGAGAAAGGACTTAGGCTAATAGGTTTAGAAATCATGCTAAAAATGGTCAAAACAACCTCACTTGGGAGTTAAAAGGGTGGGTAATAACTAAAATACCCCTGAGACTTAATTAAGCAAAAGCTATTTTAAAATTCGGCTTCAGATTCCACGGGTCCCTTCCACGGACCGTAGAACTAACCATGGCTCGTGGACTGGAGTCGTGGTTCCTGAGCCAAAATTTTAGGCTGAAGAAGGCAATCTACGGGTCAACAGGATGGACTCGTAGAATATATCATGGGTCGTAGACCCAAGTCATCATTCCTGGGAAAACTAGGATTCACGACTCAGAACCATGACTCGTGGTTCAAAGCACAAACCGTGATTTGGACTCGTGATCTCTGGAAACTTAGGATTTTTCAGAGATGCTTCTCTAGACAGCTGGATAGATTTCCTGGGTGTTACACATATCACCATAAGATAACAGTAATGGGGCATGATCTGACCCAGTTCTGGCCAAATGTTCCATTTCTATCTTACCATTCATCCCCATAAAGGCTTGATTAAATAGTAGTCTGTCTAGTCTTTTGAAAATGCATTCAATATCCACTCTACCATTCCACCAAGTAAAAGGAAAACCTTTAAAATTAACATCAAAGAGTTCATAAGAGTTAACACAGAAGGTAAAATCTTTATATTCCTGAGGGTACACAGGTAGTCCACCAATCTTTTATTCATCACTCAGAATGACATTGAAGTCCCCACCAACTATCCAAGGCATTTGTACATTCATGCTGATGTTGTATATGTCACCCCAGAGGCTTAGTCTTTCATCTGCATCACATTTAGCATAGACCATAGTAACCATTAAAGACTGCCAGCTTCTTAAATTTGCAGTTGTAATGTCAGTTGCTGCTTAGTATCAGAGATCACTCCTACATGAACATGTTCTTGAATAAAAACCCAGATCTTCCCATTTAAATTATAGTTTGCATATTGCATCCCCAACCTTTTTTTGTATTTGTGTATATTTCTTGCATCCTGGAATGGTTCCATGAGAGCAATAAATGAAAATTTATGAAATCTGTGTAGCATCTGTATCCTATGAAATGAATTTTGAGTCCTAACAGACCTCACATTCCAAATTAGAGCTTTCATATTTATTGATTACTTGATTTGACAGATCTCTTAGGATTGACCGTAAGAGGTTTATTTTCAACCTTGTTTTTGCCTTTCTTAGCCTTAGAGATTGATACTGGTGACAATCCTGCCCCCTTCATCACTTTAATCTCATTGCTATGATTGTTCTCTTCATCCTTCTCCTTTACTAATTCTGATTGCTCATTAACCCTTGATTAATCTGTACTTGTGTCCACTTGATGTGACACAATATCATGTAAGGTCCTGATTGGTGATGTTATCTTACAGGGTAAGCTATTTGCTGAGGTTACAATGGCACCTGGATCATTTTGTTGTTCTCTCATTGGAGAGTTAGAGGGTAGAGCTGGGTATCTACCCACTGTGCCTTCATCACCTTCTATTGCATTTGAGCTGTACACCAGAAGAGGATTCTGATAAGTGGCACTAGCCAATTCCTTTTGTATGTCTATAGCATCTGTAATCACTATATCCTTTTACTCTGGTATACATGGAATTCTGGTACCTACTGTAACTATCTTCCATGTATCTTCCTTGTGTTGAATTGGATGAGATATTATAAGACTGCTGCATCCGTTCAGACCTCATGTGCTCTCATCTATGGGTCCATGTTCCTGTGCTTGAGAGTCTGTAATAGGTGCATTCCCATCTTTTGTGACTTCTGTATTTATTCCCCTTTGTCATACATTTGTGTCTTCTTTCTCCATGCCATCATAACTTTTACCATGTTCATCAGTCATATCAGTCTGTTCTCTATGCTCTGGGTGATATCCTTCTATATCTCCTTTTTGTTGATCTCCCTCTTCTTCATCTCCTTCATTTTGCAGCATATCAAAGGAGTTATTTGTGCTGATTCCTGTCTTTGGCACATCGGCTGTTTCACTGATTAGATTATAAGTTCCACTTTCTAGTTTGAATTTTCTGCCAGTGGGATTCCACCTAGCCAGTACCACTTTTCCATTTATGTATCTCCTTTGAACAAGTATATCTACCTGTCTGGTCTCTTCTTCACCTTCTTTTACTTCTTCCACCTGTATTCTCAATTCCGGGTGCAAGCTCCTGCATTTTTCCTTACCATGTCCTTGTAGCTTGCATGTGTGACAGTATCTAGGCAATGTATCATATTGAACCTTGATTTTCTGGACTATTGTTTTATGTGTTTTTCTATTTACTACCTCTAGCTCCACATAGTCAGGTAGTTTAGCTGCTAAGTCCACTTGTACTTTAACTCTTGCACAACTCGGGCGAGTTTTATTTATGGTTGCCAGATCTAGGTGAATTGGCTTGGCAACTGCAGAGGCTAGAGAAAAGATAGATTCTTTCACAAAGAACGTAGGGAGAAGGTCGAGGAAAGATATCCAAGTCATCGCCTGGGTAGTTTCTTTATCAGGTGTAAATGTGGCATCATAAATGAGGGGTCGCATTTGATATGCAACTCCGTCCTTTGCAGTGATGTAATTGACTAGTTTAGACATTATATTGACAAAATCTTCCATCAAGTTGAATCTTATTAATATATGTTTGTTTCTAATCAATCCAATCTTACAGTCACCCTTTATCTTACATTGCCTGGGTATTTGCGTCCTCAATTCTTTTAACTCCGGCCATCCATAAGAGAATTTCCCGATCACTGCAAGTTGAACATCTTTGAGGACATTCATTTTTTGAACTTCTTCCTCTGCCCATGTAATTCTTGGAATCTCGTTGTTATATTCCACTGACTTCATATTAATTGTATTTGCTGATTGTTTTCCTTTTTCAATCAATGGTTTTAGAAGTTCCACAAATTTCATCTTTTTGTTTTGAGCCGCATCATCATCTTTTTGGGATTTATTGTTATCGACGTTAGGAAAATCCGTAGGATCGATAGGCAAACTAGGTGTTTTTGGACAATTAGGGTGGTAAAGTTCTGGGAATTGTTCCATTGACCTAGTGGTTAATTTTTAGCCAACCGGATGAGGCTGACCAGTGGCCGGATCGACCATGGTGTTGACTTTGGTTCACCGACGGGATTAGGTCAGCGCCGCCAGAGAGCTTGTGGAGAGTTCTAATGCTAATGACCTTACAAGTTTTTATTCATTTAGATAAATTTGAACAATTATATGAGTTTATTAAATGCTACAAAAAGGGATGAGTCATGAAAAAGTGATAATGACACCAAAAAAAGGTATTTATTCAATCAAATTTTAAAATGATCCAACAGTTTGTCTTTCTTTTACGTGAAAATATTTATTAATCTTATTTCAAATTATCTTTTTTCCTAAAATAATATCATAGACAAGTAAACAAATTATTGAGACATTCTCTTTCTAACTTAGTACATGCTTAATTATTAAATTAAAAATTATTTTTTATATATAGCTAAATCTTTGAAAAGATAATTAAAAAATATAATTTAACTCTCCAAATAGTATAATACTAAATAATTGCAAATGAGAGTGATTCTTTTTCCACATTTTTGGATATTGAAATATTTTACAAAAGATGGAATGATCAATATTTTATATAATTTAAGACAAAATGATTAAGTTAAACATGAAATACTAAAGCTCCATATATATTTAAGAAATATCAATATATATAAATTTTTAAAAGGAATAAATTAAATTAAGAAAAAGAATACATCTTTTCTTAACATGTATTTAGAAAAGATGTATTTTTTAAGGAAAAGAAAATATTAAAGTAAGACAGTAAATAATTTCATTAACTTTTCAATTATATTTCTTTTGTACGTTTTAATTTGAAGGATTCTCAAGAAATTTAGTAAAATAAAAAGAAAAGAGGTTTGGTGCATGTATTTGTTTGAAAATAAAAGAAAAGCTAAAATATACTCTAAGAAAAATATTATTTTTTCAATTTACAAAAACTTTAATTTGATTAATATTTTAAAAGTATTGTCGAACTACCTTTACAAGTAATATAATGTCACAAAAATAATTATTTTTTTTAAAAGCAAGAGTAGCAACAAAATAAAAAAAGTACAAATAGAAATTTTAATATAGTAAGCCCGGGTTAAATGCGACTAGTTTATTTTAGAAAAAGCAATAGCTAAAGCGATAGTAATATTCCAAAAGATTTAATTCTCCATCTTAGCTTTGATAAATTTATTTTGAGTGTCATATTTGCAAGATGTTCATCAAATTTGTGAATGTCATTTTTTGGCCTCACTTCCCACTATTAAGTAAGAATTTTCTGAACTGATTTTCATCATGATGAGTGAGTGAGATGATTTAGGGCCATATAAATAATTATGACCTATTATATTTTATAAATTTTAAAAATCTTTCTTTTTAAAATTGTGCATTCAATTGAAGTGCATTACATAAATTTAGATGAAGGAATTAAATAACATCTATCCTATTATCAGAAGTACCAATTACTTGACCAAATATAAAGAAATTCTTGGGCTTGGACTTCAAATGGCCAGCTAAGTAATCATATGCATTGTGATATGCTTGTATAGTATTTGTCAATAACAGATAATATATATGGAAACTCAAAAGATGACGCGTGACAGTATGAGTCTAGTCAAATCCAACAAGGGCAACTTCAGTCAGAGTCCAAAATTGAGCCCCAACAACATTCTCCAGATCTATGACCGTTCATCCTGAATTCAGTAATGCAAGTAATAAATGGCCTTACTTTGGAGTAAAACGCCTAGTAGATAATCAATGATTGGGTACGATAAGCTTCACCCGATAATCGATCTCGAGAATTTTAGGATTCATGATAGCAATTAAATATTCACTTGCATAGCGGACGCAACATGGAGATAATATTAATAACTATGAGTAGTTGAATATGCAAAAAACGTTACTTAAGATTAGACTATAAATACATTCATTTCCCTCACTTGTACCCCATCCAATTTCATCATATTTATGTATAAGCTCTCAATTGTAACAAGCAAGCATCTCTTTTCCGATCACACTGCTTGATAGTTTCATCGATGATACCTCAATAACATCATTCTTGCTCTTTTGGCTTATTACTTTTTCAATTTGTTATTGTTAAACGTTTTGTTTTAATTATTTTCATACGCAAGTTCTTAGCATCAATAAGTTAGTATTTGATCATTATAATCTGCATGCCCTTAACCTCAAATATAAAATTTAATTGTTAATCTAAATCTCATATTTTAGGTTAAACAATGTTAATGTTAACCGATAGAGACAATGACACTTTCTGATTTGTAAGGTCAATTATGTACATATATAAACATCCTTATGCTCATTTGTAACTGTCATGATCAATCTGGAATCCACACATGTACTTATCTTTATAAGACAAATGCACAAGCAACAAAAACTTTGTATCTGTAGGACCATCCATTGAAGAAAGCACCAATTACAAAAGCACCAATTACAAGCAAGATTTTAATTACGTACTTATAATAACATCAAATAATTACGAGAACCAGTTTCTTAGAAGGATAGGAATAAACACATTGAAAAATAGAATGATCACTTTGCTTTACAAAAAAAAAAATTCGTGTTTTTCTATTGCGAGGAAAGGCACTTTACAACTTAAACAATTGGTCTTTAATTAGTGGATAATGAATAGATTAATCCCAATTAGAGTGAGTGAGAATCTTGGTACAACAGTTTGATACTCTTTGCTAGCTTACTCTGCATGTCATAAAACGCCAAAGATAATGTTTCAAAAGCTATCCAAAACCCAAGCTTGTAATAATACTAGTACTAATAATATAACCATTCTTTTTAGGAAAAATTACATAACATGACAAATATTTATGCTTAATTACATTTCCTAGTTATAATTTATTTCAATTAAATTTTGCAGATTATGTTTTAAAATTATAGCTATTTGTATTTGTATGTCGTTCTCTCAATCGACACTCAACTGTATTTGTATTTGTATGCATGCATTTGTATTGTTATACTAAATTTCACAAAATATACAAACGGGATATACAACAGCTATTAAAAATGTTGCTTGGATTGTATATTCTCTCAATCAACACTCAATTGTATTTGTATTTGTATGCATATATTTGTATTTATATGTCGGGATTCCACAAAATATTTAAACCGGATATACAATAACTACTGAAAATGTTACTACGGATTGTAAATTATAATTAGGTAAAGTGTAACTATATAGGCTTGATTAAATTCCTACTAGCAGATGTTTATAAAGTTTGCTCTTCTTTTTATTAGCCTAATAAATTAATTTCCAAAGACCCTAATGGACAACCTTATAAGCTCACCTTAATATTTAAGACAGACAGCTAAATAATTTCTCAATGATGAGGAGACACGAGGAGAAGAAGCTGCAATTAAATTTGACATAATAATGAAGAACAAATTAATTAATTTCTTATTATCAGGCCTAACTCATAATTGGGCACTCAAAGAGACATGAATTATTGTGGCCCACAAAAAAAATGAGTAAGATATAGGAGTATTACTTTATTCTCATTTTCTTAATCAATAGCCTTTATATAATATATAGCTAGGCTTTTAGCTGAAAAGTGAAGCTTTTCTAAGAAAGGCTACGATCAAAAAGGGAAAAATGTTGAAGGTTTAATGTTGGTTCTCTCTCAAATTGCTTAAAAAGAAAAAGTGTTGGGTCTTAAAAATGGGTAATAGCAAAAGTATACATAAAACACAGTAGTTTGGTCCCTAATTACGTTTTATTCCACTACTTTAAAATATTACATTTTTCCCGATAGTTTAAAAAAGGAAAGGCGTGTATCTTTTGTATTTTCGTGTATCCTGGATACATATAACATCTTCATTAATGGTAAATCTGTTTCTATTATGACGCTTTAAAAGAAAATAAAATATTTACAACTAATGAGGAGTAAATCATTAATTGTAAATCTATTACTATTAGGGCGCTTTAAAAGGAAATAACAGATTTACAATTAATGAGGAGTAAATCACGCGTCAATCACTTTGAAATTCATCTGCAGTATCCTCATCTCCACAAATAACTGGAGAATTCAAATTTCAATTTAAAATTACTTGGATACACATCAAACCAGCAACTAACTCCATTATACAGGATACATGTAATAATAGATCTCAAATATCTAAGGATATACATTTAAACAGCAGACAACAATAGGTATACTTGGATACACTGTTAACACTGTATCCAAGATTATAAGCTTGGATACATTATAACAGTGTTAAGGATACTTCCAATATCTAAGGATACCCATCTAAACAGCAAATAGATATAGGTATACTTGGATACATGTTAATATTGGATACAAGTTTGTAAGATTGGATACATTGTAACAGTGTTAAGGATACATGTTATCAACATCTCAAATAGCAGGTTGCAGTAGTATTGGGATACATGTTAACATGAATTAATCTTGGATACATGTAACACAAGATTTGCTTACAATGTTATCCCTGGATACGTATTGCTTTGTTTTGATTTGAAACTTTAAATTTACAAAAGTTACACATTTACAACTCAGATAGATATATGTATACTTGGATACATGGAAAATAACACTGGATACATGGTAACAAGTTGGTAACACTGGAAAATAACATCTGTGTTTGAGTCCCTTGTTCTTGATTTCAAATTTTTGTGCAATTCATTCATTTTGACTTGATCGTTTCTAAATTTGGATCTATTTTCAGCAAAGTCTTCTTCTTCAAAGTCTCTAACAGCCGGAACAAAGGTCGGAGAAGGCACTTCATTGTTCTCCATTTGAGATATACCTAAATCAAATGAAGGCCATTGTTGGTTACTTGGTATTATCAAGTTATCTGATTCGTTATCCATGAAGGCAATCATTGATTCGTTATCAAGTAATTGCTCTTATAGATTATGATAACTTAGAACTAAACTATAGTAAAAGTTGAAAAATGAATTTTACCAACCTCAACAATGGAAGATTATGATCCAGCAAGCGCCAATTTTTTTTGAAAAGTGGAGGAAGATCGTGTGGAAGATGGAGCCTTGGTTGAAGGCGTGATTTGGGGAAAACGATTATAGATAGAGAACAACCGTTGGCTTTTGGATACAAGTTGAGTGATCTTAGGCCCTTTTTTAGGGATTGTGATGGATACAGTTTTTTAACCATGTAATTTCAATTTAATGGGATAAATGTAATTATTTTAAAGTATTGAGATATTTAGTAATTAGGGTAAGAATGTTTGATTGTTTATGTAGTTTTTCCTTTAAAAAATATTGCTATTTAATAAGTGGGAATGGGCCTAAGCAGGCATCACCCTGTTAACATGCAGGAAATTACATGGAGTGTCCTCAAAAGTGTGTGGTCTTCAATTTATGCCCCTCATAAGAAAAATCTTTAAAAAATATCCTTCCTTCCTTTTTATGTATAGAACATATACATTTTTGCCCCTCTACACCATAACTCTCCATGTTTATTTGTCTATCAACTTTTAATTTTCATTTTTCTTTTTTCTTTTATCTTTTTAATTTTTTATCTTTTTTCTTTTTTTTTCTTTTTTCTCAATTTTTTTTTAATTCTCGTTTTCTTTTTTCTCAACCTTTATTTTTATTTTTTCTTTTTCTCTCAACCTTTTTTTTTGTTCTTTTTTTCTCAACCTTTATTTTTATTTTCTCTTTTTCTTTTTTTCTCAACTTTTATTTTTTTTCTCTTTTTTCCTTTTTTTTAATCTTTATTTTTTCCTTTTCTCTTTTTTTCTTTTTTCTTAACCTCTAATATTTTTTGCTAATGAACAAAAAGTTGAATAATCCGCAAAGAGGATCTTCTTTATTTGAAATCAAAGTAAATTTAAGGACGTGCTTTGTTGTTTGGAAGTCCTTTGGAACAAGTCTTACTTCTAAGGCAAATATTATAGAATATCTCATAAATCAAGACACAATGAGGTAGTGTCAAGTCTTGCTCGTGGGGCATAACTTGTTGTTTGAAAATTATTGAGCTAAGTCTTGCCTCTAAGGCAAGAGTTATAGAGCATCTCATAAATTAAGACACAATGAAGTAGTGTTAACTCTTGCCCATGGGGCATAACTTATTTTTTGGGAGACCCTTGGGCTAAGTCTTGCCTCTAAGGCAAACGTTATAGAGCATCTCATGATCAAGACATAATGTGCTAGTGTCAACTCTTGCCAATGAGGCGTAACTTGTTGTTTGAAAATCTTTGAGCTAAGTTTTGCCTCTAAGGCAAGAGTTATAGAGCATCGCATAAATCAAGACACAATGTGGTAGTGTCAACTCTTGCCCATGGGGCGTAATTTGTTATTTGAAAGTCCTTGGGCTAAGTCTTGCCTCTTAGGCAAGCGTTATAGAGTATCCCATAAATCAAACACAATATGATAGTGTCAACTCTTACCCATGGGGCGTAACTTGTTGTTTGAAAGTCCTTGGGCTAAGTCTTGTCTCTAAGGCAAAAGTTATAGAATGTCTCATAAATCAAGACACAATGAGGTAGTGTCAAGTCTTGCTCGTGGGGCATAACTTGTTGTTTGAAAATCCTTGAGCTAAGTCTTGCCTCTAAAGCAAGAGTTATAGAGTATCTCATAACTTTAGACATAATGAAGTAGTGTGAACTCTTGCCCATGGTGTGTAACTTGTATTTTTTTAGAGGTCCTTGGGCTAAGTCTTGCCTCTGAGGCAAGTGTTATAAAACATCTCATAAATCAAGACACAATATACTAGTGTCAAGTCTTGCTCATGGACGTAATTTGTTGTTTGGAAGTCTTTGGGCTAAGTGTTGCCTCTAAAGTAAGAGTTATAGAACATCTCATAAAAAAAATAAAGGTCGAAAAAATTGATTAAAAAAAAGAGAAAAGAAAAATTAAAAACCGAAGAAAAAATAAAAAAAGTAGAAGTTGAGAGAAAAAAATAAAAATTGAGAAAAAAAGAAAAAAACGAAGAAAAAAAAGACAACAAAAAATAAAGGTTGAGAAAAATAAAAAAAATAAAAAAATAAAAAATAAAAGGAGAAACAAATAGAATTGAGAGGAGAAAAGAAAAAAAATAAAGATTGAGAAAAAAGAAAAAACGTAGAAGAAAGAATAAAACAAAAAATAAAAGAAAAATAAAGGTTGAGAAAAAAAGAAAAAAAAAGAAAAAAGAAAAAATAGAAATAAAAAAACGAAAAAAGAAAAAATAGAAATAAAAAAAGAAAAGAAAAAAGAGAAAAAGAAATATATATAAAAGTTGAGAGATAAATGAGCATTGAGAGTTATTTAAAAATATTTGAGGTGTAGAGGGGCAAAAAGGTAGTTGCTCTATACATAAAAACAAGGAAGGCTATTTTTGTAAGACCATTTTTATGGGGGGGCAAAAATGCAAAGCCACTCCCTTTAAAGGGCATTTGTGTAGTTTTCCCGTTAACATGCCTGCTTAGGCCATTCCCTAACATTGTGGACCTCATGCTTATTTATTTGTAGGCCCAATGTTTGTTTTAATTTATGGATAATTTTAAATATGTATAATAAAGTAATTAGTTTACAATAAATATAGCCAAGTTTTTTTTACAAAAAAATAACCCAAAAATGAACTAGCCACAAAAAAAAAATTACAAAAAAAATAGCCGCATGTATATGTAATGTATATGTAATGTATCAAAATTGTATAAATAGTGTATAAATGTGTATCAATATTATATAAAAGTTATGTAATGTATCAAAATTATATAAATGATGTATAAACGTGTATCGACATTGTATATATAGTGCACAAACGTGTATCAATATTATATAAATGACGTAGAAACGTGTATCGATATTGTATAAATAGTGTATACAAATAGTGTATACAAGTGTATCGATCTTTTTTCCCAGTCATTAAGTCTATAAATGGAAGCATAATAGCTTTCAACCAAGTTCTTTCAATCCCGATCAACTCTATTTTTTTTTAAAAAATCTCTTTTTTTTATTTTTTTTCCCATACAAAACAAAGCTTAAAAATACCAAAAGTGACTCTTACTCCAAAATAGAGTTTGAAAACAAATCAAAAGAAGAGCTATAAATAACAAAATCTCCATTGATGACCATAGCATCCATGGCTTTCAACCAACTCAAAATCTCCTCTAAATCATCCCAAATTTTAGATATGAGCTCCTCTCGATGTTTCGAGTCTGTTGGTATATAAATCACTCAAAACGGTTCACGTTTGTGGTACGTCGATTTTTCTAAAATACCAAAAAGCAAGAAAGAAGGAGGAGGAGGAGGAGGAGGAGGAGGAGGAGGAGGAGGAGGAGGAGGAGGACACGACGAAGAAGAACACGGAAGAAGAAATGACATTTTTTTGGTAAACATTATGGCCGAGTGGCCATTTTGTTTAATTTTTCCAAAAGTATATAGTTTCCCCATAGGAGTAAATTATTTACAAATAAATACCCTCTTACAGAAAATATCCCTCAAATTAATTATAGAAAATGCCCTCTCTCTATGATACCTTGTTAGTATATGATATACCCTATCGGTATCATATAGGTCTAAACTCTTTTTTTGAAGAAATAAAAAAAATTAAGAAAAAATATTAATTATTTCGTTCATTTTTTTATTTTATCTACTCCTTTTTTTTCTTTTATCTACTCCTTTTTTTTTCTCCTTTTCTTTTTTCTTGTTTCTTTTTTTTTCCCTCCTTTTTATATTTTTTTTTCTCAAATCATATTATTTTTTACTTTTTCACTATGATCTAATTTCATACTCAATTTTGACTCCTTTGTTTTTTATTTTTTATATTTTTTTTATTTTTTTTCTTATTTCATTTCATTCTTTTTTCTTTTATTTTTTTCTCCATAATCTAATTTCATTCACTTTTTTACTTTTTTTTCATTAAGGTATGCTTCAGTCCTTGACACTCTCCAGTCCTTCATGATACCATCACAATATATTGATATACTAGCATAGTATCATGAAGGACTGCTTCTGTCTTTCAATGAGATATTCATCAGTATACCATCACAGTATATTTATATACTGATATGGTATCATGAATGACTGCTTCAGTTCTTAAATGAGACACTCATCAGTCCTTCATGATACCATCACAATATATTTATAGACTAACATGGTATCATCCTTCAATAAGTCACTCCTTAATCCTCCATAATACCATCATAGTATATCTATATACTGACATGGTATCATGGAGGACTGCTTCAGTCCCATGAGACACTCCACAATATACAATGATACTATCATAGTATATTTATATACTATCGTGGTATCATGAAGTACCAATTCAGTCCTTCAATGAGACAATCATCAGTCTCCCATGATACAATTACAGTATATTTATATACTGGCATGGTATCATGGATACTACTTCGGTCCTCTAATGAGACACTCTTCAGTATACCACCATAATATATCTATATATTGTCATGGTATCATTTAAGTTTGCTTCAGTCCTTAATGATACCATCATAGTATATTTATATACTGTCATGGTATCACTGATGTCTGCTTTAGTCCGTCAATGAGACCTCTATTATACCATCACAATATATTTATATACTGACATGGTATCATTGAGATATGCTTCAGTCCTTTAATAGACCACAAGATTCAAAAGTCTCTTTTACTTTCTTAAACTTCGTGTCAAGTGAAAACATGACAAATAAATTGAAACAAACGAAGTATATGTTTTGTTTTAAGTTGCAAAAGCAAAAAAAAGTATAAAAATATATATTCCATTAATATAGATTTTAATAGATAAGCTAGTGGACTTTAGTATTTTTCTTATTTATTTGTTATTGTAGTCTATTATTTAATTATTTTACTTTTATTAATTTAAAATTATTTGATTAATATTTTTATCTTTGTATTTTTTAAAAAAGATGAAGAAACAGAAAGAGACAGAAAACTAAAAAGAATATAAACTAACAAAAAAAGTTTAAAATTTTTAAGAGAGATACGGACCAACAAAAGAAAAGAAAATAAAATAAAAAAGAAGGGAATAAATAATAAAAATATTGTCAAATAATATCTTTAATAAATAATAAAACAAGATAAATAATAAAAATAATAAATGAAACAATGACAAAGTTAATAAATGAGAAAAAGATAAAAGTAATTAATGCTAGGATAAAAATAATAAGTTGAAGTACAAAGATAATAAATGGGAAGACAAAGAATTAATTGAAAGGACAACATAGAAGTACAAAAGAGCACTGTTGCCTTGGAAAAAGGGGGTATCTCGGGTATTTAATTTTAAGCGCCTAGGTATTTTTAAAATTAGTATGGGAGGGAACATTTGGGTGTAAATACTTTAAGTTTTTGGTCTATTTAGTGTGCTTTTTCCTTAATTTATTTATCTTTTTTTAAAATCTATTATATATTTAAAAAATACACAAAAAGATAAAACACAATAACTAATAATTTAAAATATTTGGAAGACATAAAAAAATTTATTGACTCTCGAAATTTTATTGGTGCCACATAAATTGGGATAAAGAAAGTAACATATATTATTTAAAAATAATGTGAAAAGTGTTATAAATCACAATAATTAATAATTAAAAATATTTAAAAGACATAAAAAATTTAATTAGCTCCAAATTTTGTTAATGTCACATAAATTGGAGTAGAGAGTAACATATATTATTTGAAAATTACGTCGAAACTACTATAGATCACAATAACTAACAACTTAAAATATCTACAAATTATATAAACAAATTGGGGTGACTCTCCAAATTCTATTAGTGCCACATAAATTGAGACAAATTGGGGTGACTTTCAAAGTTAAGTTGAAAGCCCTTCTACCGATTTAGTTTTCATGTGAGTTCTTACTAGGGTCAACTTCGAACGATCATAACTCCTAGAATATAAAGAGTTAGGTGGCCTAGTAACCACTAAATTATAGGTATTTGAATTATCTTTCCAATGCCACCGACTACTCATTGATACGAGTCCGGAGTAAAACGTTATGGGCGTTTTAGTGAAGCATTGTCAGTTGTCAAAAGCTGACGGGCTGGCCGACGCTCGTGGCTCCCACGACGGCCAATGGTGGCAGCCCGTGGGAACCAATCAGTGAGCCCTTTTGCCCCCCTGTAAGGTCCATGGTTGGGTCCGACGGCCCGTGGGGGCCACGACGGCCCGTGGTAAGCCCCATCCGGTAACTTTTCTACCTTTTTTTCAGCATTTAAGTTGGGGTAGTTTTGTCCTTTCCTTACCTCAGGTCTTTCCCTTCATCTTTTAAACACCCCAAAGGGGTTATTCTTCATAAGAACATCACCTTATCTCTAAAGAATTCCCTCAAGACTCTACAGACACCTAGGGTTTCTAGTAAGCAAGATCATAAAAGCTCAAGTAAGGAAGTCTCTCAAGAGTTTTCTTTCAGATTTCTTCTCCAAGTCTCCATCTCCAACCTTAAGGATTCTTCTCCAAACTTCAAGTCTCAAGCTCCAATTTCAAGTCTCCTAAGTCTTTTCAATTCAAGTGGGTTAGCTTCAATCAAGGTATGTGAGTAATCAACAATGAGTTCCTTTCACCCTTGTGCCAAAAACCCCTAATTCAAATTTTGAGTTCATGGTCTTCAAATTAGGGTTCTTATCCAATTCTTATGAGTTTTGCTAAATATGATCTTCTCATGATTTGATTATGAAATTACTATTAAATTGCATGATTTCACATGGGTTTTTACATGTTAACTCTTATTTCATGAATTGAAGTTTAACCATGGAAATTTCTACATGCATGAAGTTGATTTAAGCAAATTGGATTTGATAGCATGTTCCTTATGGATTTTCAAGAATGTGCATGCCTAGTTCATATGATTCTATGAAAGTATATATTTTATGAAAATTGAACTAGAGCCATGCAAATTTTACAAGTCATGAAGTATGCAAGTCTTTCTATGTTATAAAGTATTATGCAAGACAAGAAACCCGATGTTCCATCAATGCTCATGAGCCATTTTCTAAACTAAAACTCATGAGTAGTATGACGATCTGGGGTATGAACAAGTATGAATAAGTATGAACAAGTATGAACAAGTTATGAACAAGTTTGGCATGAGATTGTGCCAC
Organism: Jaltomata sinuosa; assembly: GCA_003996215.1. Taxonomy (NCBI): domain Eukaryota; kingdom Viridiplantae; phylum Streptophyta; class Magnoliopsida; order Solanales; family Solanaceae; genus Jaltomata; species Jaltomata sinuosa. The sequence continues at coordinate 28,061 of QJPP01005622.1, forward strand.
TATGAATTTATGAGCTATATATATGCATGTTTTAGGAGTAGTACTTAGCATCGAGCGATGAGGGTTCGATTACCCAAGTCCAAAACTACGTTGTCAGCGTAGGTTATTTATCACCCGATTGGTGTATGAAAGTGGTTTCACATCTTGATTAATGGTGTCCTTGCCTTAGCGGGGCATAGGACAGCTTTGCCAACTAGAGTTATATAGTTGGGGATGGTGGCCCGTGCTTTGGCAAGGTTCGGGCCAGCTTTTCTAGCTAGGGTTATATAGTTAGATTCCATGTAGCTTGCATGGTCTAATGTCGATTATAGGAAACTCCCGTATGAATGATTTCAAGTTTTCTAAGCTTTATGATATCTTATTTTGAAGTTTTGACTACTAACTCATGATTATTACTCAAACTATGATATTTACTTATGACTTCTTCGATTATGCGTGAACTCAGTTTTCAATTACGTTGTAAGCATTTTTCATATTATTTACGCATATCTCACATATTCAGTATATCCTATAGTACTGACGCATGTTTGCGCTGCATCTTATTGACGATGCAGATCCTGGTTTCCATTCTCAGACACGTGGCTAGTGTTCGTGGGACATTTAGCGAGGGTTGGTGAGTCCTCATTTTCTGAGGGCTAGTAGAGTCTACTTCAGTATTTTACCTTCAGTACTTAGAGTTAGTTGGGGGTTTGTCCCAGCAACTCCTTATGTCTTATGTAGAGGCTTTTCAGACATAGACAATGTTTGAGTCACTTTTCAGACTTTATATTTCCATTTGACTTGATTATCCCTTTTATGATTCCAAATTTATCTATTATGCTTCCGCTTATCTTTGTTATGCTTGAGAATGCTATGACCAAGGGTTAGCTTGAGGCATTTGTGGTCCCAAGTACCGTGTCACGTCCAGGGAGTAGCCTCGGGGAGTGACAAACTTGGTATCAGAGCCTCAGGTTCAAGAGTCCTAGGGTTGTGTTGTAAGCCATTAGTAGTAGAATGGACCTCAAGCTAGAAGTATGAAGTCAGAAGTGTAGTAGCTTAGGAGGGAAATAGCATTTGGCTAGAACATGCATTCAGAGTTGTGTTCTTTTAGATAGGTGATGGGATTATACATCCCTTGGTGTGGACTAAAGATTAGTAAGTTATTGTGCTAGTACAAACCAAGTATAGAATGTGAACGAAAGGATGATGGTATGAGAGAGACAATGATGGTTTTATGGGATTTATCTGGTAGGTGTGGTATAGTATAATGTAAGAGTTTAAGTTCATGAAATTGCAGCAAGTGTGAATATGTGAGCATGATATATATATACGTGGGCCAGAGGAGGATATACGATTTTGAGCCTCTCAGTATAGGCTTTAACGCATTTGGTGTTGTGGGTAGTAGAAAGAGAGGACTTTGAGAGTTAGGACCATGTAAGTCTAGCATGTCATTGCAAGGGATAGGTTGTAAGTTATTGAATGTGATATGTGCAACTCCTATTTGAAATAAGAAGATTGAGGCTTAGGCTTTTAGGCGAGGGAGAGTCTTATGCTATAGAAGGAAGTGGATATTCATACTAGATTCTAGATTTGTGTCTGTTTTGTTAGAGCAAAATAATCGTAGTTCAATCTAGAGGATAGTGAGAGGTCCACAGGCATAGAAGGGTAGCACAGGCCCAAGGGGGAGATATTGTAGCACCTCGGTATTCAGATCAGCTTTCTAACTTAGAATCCCTGAAAATATCTGCAATTGTAGGTCCCCATGGGCGACCACCACGGGCGTTGAAGTTTCGATGGGCCATGGGGCTCGTCATGGGAGTTGTCCAGTAGCTCTGAACCACAGGTTTCCCAACTCGATGACCTAGGGCAACGGGCGTGGCATCTGCCACGGGACGTCGGCCCTGCTGTGACAATGACCTAGTGGCCTTTTCCCAACCCTTCCTAGGTTCTGACGGGCGGTCACCATGGGCATCGCTGTTGCGACGGGCCGTGGGAACCCACCGAGAAAATCATCCAGCAACCCCAGACCCTCAGCCAGCTATTCTGACAACCTAGTCCGATGGGCCGTCGTGGTTTTGACGCCCGTCAGGTAGCCCATCTGGCAAGAAATTTCCTGTAATCCTTCCTTTAAGTCAGGGGCAATTTGATTTTATCCCCTATTAGCCTAATCCTTCCCCATTTACCTCATTCTAAATTCCAAAAGAGGAAGAACTTCACTCCCCCAAGCTTCAAGCTCCAAGCTAAGGATCTCCAACTTAAGGTCTCCATCCCTCAAGGTTCTAGCTTAGAAGTCTTCAACCCTGGTATGTTTCATTGTAGAAGTTCTTCAAGTTATACCTCCTAAATATGCTAGGGAAGAGAGGAGAAGTCTTGGATAGTGTAATATACGAGAAACCATAAGGTGACCATAGTTATAAGCTTGAACATCGTGATGAAATACATATGGGCATTGCTTTGTATGACTAGTGATCCCATTGGTTAAGAGCTCAAGGTTAGTTGGTTTTCATGATAAGAAGGAACATTATTCTTAGAGGGTAACTCTAGATGCAGGAGATTTAGTCGAGATAGGCTTGAACATGATTGAAGAGGGTACTCAGACTCAGACCTTAGTATCTACAGGTGCGCTGGTGAAGATTTAGTTGCAAATGGTAAGTGTGTTATTTAGGGAAGTTAGTGTAGTTAAAAAGGTGTTCTTAAGCTTAAAAGTTATCAGTTGTGTTGTTTAGGAGGGAATAGTCTTGTTCTTACTCCCAACCTAAGGTGCTCATATGATATCAGTTCAGACCTACCGGTAATCATTCCTAAGGCCAGAAGACCCTACGTTTAGCTAAGTCCATAGTAGTAAGTTCAGTTAGAAGAGGATAGTTTTTGTAACGATCGGGTCCGTCGTTACGGGTAGTCTAATCTTGCCAAGTTTTAGAGTTAGAAAACTCCGGGTTTGGGAGTTTGAAATTCTGGGATAGGCTAGCCTCAGTCAGTTTTGGAGTGAGGTAGAGTCTAGGAAAATTTAGGTAAAGATTAGTCTATGTGTCTTGTTTTGAGCTAGTTTTCCATGTAGCCAAGACATAAAGGAGTTCAGGGGACTTTTCGGAATCGAGTTTGGGTAAGTAGAACTCCCAGAATCGCGTTTGACGTAAAGGGGCTATTTCAGATCATAGGAGAAAGCAAGTGTGTTGTAAAATGGCCAAAATTAGGAGATTTTTGGACATTCTGTCCGTGACAAGCGCAACCATCTGCAGTAGTGACCTCCACTATAGCGGTGGAAAATACCGCTATAGCGGTGGTCAAGGCGGTCAAACACTGCTTAAGGCCGCTATAGCGAAAGCCATCCGCTATAGCGGGACTGCTATAGCAGAGCGGGGACCGCTATAGTAGGTTGACGGGATTTTAATGCAGAAATATTCCCCAAAACATTCAGTTTTCACAACTTCATTTTGGGAGAAGGGCTAGGCGATTCCAGGCGATTTTCCTCCTTTTTCCATTGAATTTCTTCCCTAAGGTAAGGTTTCTACTCACCAATCTTTGTACTACGTTTCCTATGCGGTAGAATTGCTAGGAGAGAACTTGGGGAAAGGTTGGAATAACCTAGGAATGGTAGAATCTGGGGAAGGAAGGGGATTCTAAGCATGAATGTTCTTGGGCATTGTTAAAAGTATGTTATATGATCATAGGTTGTTAAATTCCCTATTTTTATCCGTAAAAATGATAGAAGTAGGTGAATTAACGGTGGAAAAGCCTGGGAAAAGGGTGGGATGATCATGGGTGGCCTGGGGTTTGGGGATTTGGTGTAATCTGGGTACTGTGCAGCCCTTGTGTGTTAATTGTATGTACTTGTGTGTTATTTTAGACCAAGAACGAGAAAGGAATCTGGAAGATGGGAAAGCTTGGGTTGAATAGAGCTTGGATCATTTCGAGGTAGCTGATGGCTTACGATTTCTGTGAATGTTGTATATTCTTGTACTCATATCTAAGTGTTTGATGAATTACATTGCTTAGGGGAGTTATGTAGAATGTCTAAGGTTTTTGATTTACAGTCTGTGATTGAAGGGTATTTGCGTATTAGTTTACAAGTTGTTTGATCATCTATTTAACTATGAGTTGTTGACATTCGGTTGGCTCGGGTACCACGCCTGGTATGGGTATAACAAAAGGTTGGCACGAGTACCACGCCTAGTATGAGTATAACAAATGGGTGGCATGGGTACCACGCCTGGTACGGGTTTACTTTTGTTGCATCATTGCATTTTTATTATTGTGTTGCATTGATTGATATTGGTTCCGTTAGTGGACTGGGCTGCTTATTGAAATGTGTTATTGGTTTGGTGGCTCTTGAGAGGCTGGGGAAATTCTGTTTAACTGTTGTGTTGGTCTTGGTTTAGGCCGGGTTGTTCATTGATTGTTGTGTTGTCTAGAGGGGACGGAAAGGTATAGTTATTGGTACATGGTTGTGGCTTAGAGTATAGGTGGTGGATTCATGCGGGAACAAGCTAAGTTGAGACTTGTAGTCTAGGTGTGTCTGTTGATATTATTGCATATTTTCCATACCAATTACTTGATATTGTCGTACTGTTTTTATACTGTTTATCTGAAAACTAGCTGATGATCCTACCAGTACACAGTGGTGGTGTACTGATACTGCACTTGCTTTTCTTTTGGTGAGTATAGGAAATCTTCCAACGGCTGAAACGCGACCTCATCTTTAGCACTGACTATTTCTGACTTCAAGGGTGAGCTGTTTGATCAAGCTACCTTGGGCTTATCTTTAGAGTTGCAGTCCACTTGTTTCGGACTTGAAATTATTTCGTATTTTCTCTTGGGGTTGCATCCCCGTATTCTAGATATTGGTAGTGTTTGGTACGATGACTTTCAAATCCTAGGGGGATTTTCCACAGGATAATTTTAATGATATAGTTCTTTGCTGATTTGAACTGCTAGTTTACTTTTTGCTGCTGGTTTTAGGCTGTTAGTCTAGGCTAAGGGTTGAACTCTATTGGTTCGTTCATCCGGGGGTTGGGTGGGTGCCACTCACAACAGTCTGGGTCGTGACAAAGATGGTATCAGAGCCCTAGGTTCGTTGATCTCATCGTACCAAACAGGTCTAGTAGAGTCTTGCGGAACAGTACAGAGACGTCCGTACTTTTCTTCGAGAGGCTATGGGGCTTTAGGAAAAACTATCTCTTCCTTCTTTCCTTCGTGCTATAACTTGATTCCAATTGGTATCTGGTGATACAAATTGGTATCTAACCTCATTCACTCTTCTGTCCGCAGATGGTTCATACAAGGAACAATGGAGCAAGGCCAGTGGTCCCAACAGCGGGCCCGGCAGTTCATGGCAGAGGTAGGGGAAGGGGCAGGGGTGGAGCTCAAGCTACTGCTGAGGTTCGTGAAGCGACCCCTCCCCCACCTCAGGATCGTGTGGCGGAAAAGGTGAAGTGATTGTGGAGGATGAAGGGGCACAACCGGAGGCGACACCAGTTGGGGGTGCAGGCCTTCCTACTATGACACCGGAAGCCTTTCAGCAGGCTTGGAACATTCTGAGTGGGTTGGTTGGCGATGGAGCCATACTCGCAACTTATGCAAATCAGGCCTTGGATACTCAGCCAGCGGTTACTATAACACCTAGGATGGACACATCTTCCGGCATGAATGATTTCGTCAGGCCAATGCTAGGCCCAGTGATGACAGGAAATGAGCATGAGATGCTGATTAAGTTCCTTAAGATGAAACCTCTGATGTTTCAGGGTACAGACAAGGAGGATGCCTATGAGTTCATCCTGGATTTCCATGAGAGGTTGCAAAAGTTGGGTATTCTTCGTCAGCATGGGGTTGAGTTTGTCACCTTTCAGCTGCAGGGTGATGCCAAGCAGTGGTGGAGGTCTCATGTTGAGTGCCGGTCTTATGTTCTACCTCCACTGACTTAGGAGCAGTTCCACGCGTTGTTTCTAGAGAAGTACGTTCCTCGTACTTTGGGGGACCAGAAGAAAGATGAGTTTCTAAACTTGGAGCAGGGTAGCATGTCGGTCTCGGCTTATGAGGCTAAGTTCCATGCGTTGTCTTATTTTGCTACTCAAATATTGGGTTCCGAGGAGGAACGGGTCCGGTTGTTCGTCAAGGGTCTGAATAGTGAACTACAGGTACTGTCAGTGCATATGACTTCTTCAGGAAAGTGCTTTAATGATATGGTGGATTATGCGATGAAGATAGAGGGAGTTAAGCAAGCGGGGCAGGCTAAGGCTTTAGCCAAGAAGCCCCGTAATGAGGGAAACTATAGTGGTTCATACTCCTGGGGCAGCATCAACAGGCTTACTCGGCCCGTCCTATTCAGTCGGCCCTACCAGCTACTACAAGTGGTCGTCAGAGAGCTCAGTCTTCAGCTCCTAGAGGCCAGGGAGCGTCCTATACATAAGCTAGCAGACCTACTCTTGTCTGTGGTTGCTTCCATTGTGGTGATCTGGGCCACTTTAAGAGGGAGTGTCCACATAGGAAGACATGTAATCAGGGTCAGCAGTAGACTAGAGCAGTGGTTCCGGCAGGCAGAGGCAGTAATGCTATGGGTCATCCACAGGGTGGGCGAGGTAATTTTCAGGGATGCCAGGGAGACAGAGGGAATGGCAGCGCTGGCAGGGGTGCAGCGTTGCCGGCCTGAGAAGTTGCCCGGATTAATGATCGGGCTCATTGCTATGCTTTTCCAGGAAGGACTGAGGTGGAAGCCTCAGATGCGGTGATCCCAGGTATCATTCTTGTCTGCGATAAAATGGCTTCGGTATTATTTGACCCAGTCTCTACATATTCTTATGTGTCTGTGAGTTTTGCTTTGGGACTGGATTTGATTTGTGATATCCTTGATTCCCATATCCATGTTTCTATCTCGGTCGGAGAGTCTGTGATTGTGACTTATGTATATCGGGACTGTTCTGTTGTGTTTGTAGGGTTGCATACTTGGGTAGACTTGGTAATTCTGGATATGGCTGATTTTGATATTATCTTGGGTATGACCTGGCTATCTCCTTATCATATTATGTTGAACTGTAACACCAAGACTGTGGCTTTAGAGATTCCGGATAAGGATAGACTAGTGGGAGGGTGTGTACAGGCCTAAGCTAGTTAAGATAATATCATTTGTTCGGGCTAGGAAGCAGTGGGGAGGGGGTGTCTAGCATTCTTGGCTCATCTCTAGGATGATAGTGTGGAGTCCCCGCCTATTGAGTTAGTTCCAGTGGTTTCCGAATTTTTAGAGGTGTTTCCAGCGAACTTGCCTGGTATGCCTCCGGACAGGGATATAGATTTTTGTATTGATTTGGAGCCAGGAACTCATCCCATTTCCATTCCTCCATATCGTATGGCTCCGGCAGAGTTAAAGGAACTTAAGACTCAGCTGCAGGAACTCCTAGATAAGGGATTTATACGTCCCATTGCTTCGCCTTGAGGTGCTCTAGTTTTATTTGTAAAGAAGAAGGATGGTAGTATGCGGATGTGCATAGATTATATGCGGTTGAACAAGGTGACCATCCGGAATAAGTACCCTTTACACTATATAGATGATTTATTTGACCAGATTCATGGTGTATCAGTGTTCTCAAAAATTGACTTGAGGTCGGGGTACCATCAGTTAAAGATTAGACCTGAGGACATTCCAAAAACTAACTTTCGGACTCGGTATGGACATTACGAGTTTCTAGTAATGTCGTTTGGCTTGACCAATGCGCCAGCAACATTCATGAGTTTGATGAATGGGGTGTTTAAGTCTTACTTAGATTCCTTCATTATCGTGTTCATCGATGACATTTTGATCTACTCTAAGAGTAGGGAGGAGCATGCTAATCACCTTCGTATTGTGTTGGATATCTTGAGGCACCAAAAGCTTTATGCAAAATTCACTAAGTGTAAGTTTTGGTTGACTTCCGTGGCATTCTTGGGCATGTAGTGTCAAAAAATAGGGTGATGGTGGATCCCTAGAAAATTG
>QJPP01005623.1:0-70031 GCA_003996215.1 Jaltomata sinuosa
TGGTTGATTGCTCCTTGTGCTAGTCCCTTGTGCTTCTTCCTTGCTTCTGTGACTGCTTTCTTGTGTTCTTCCTATTACAGTTTTTATATCTTATATGCGCTCAATTGGCCGATAATGCCTTTTGAGTACCCGTTGTCTTGGTGCTCATACTACACTTCTGCATCTTTTTGGTGCAGACATTAGTGTGAGCTTTCCCTGTTTATCGCGTTGGAGACTCGTGCAGCTTTTGGGATATTCGAGACTAGGGTGAGCTCCTGACGGCCGGGGTATGACCACATCTTATCTTTTGGAACTATTGGTCCTTGTACTTTTGGAGACAGATTTATATTGTATTTTGTTACTTCTAGCACTTGTATCCTATTAGAAGCTTCTGTACTTTCGATACAAAGTCTTGGGGTTGGTGTAGTATCATTTGTATATATATTTTGGGTTATTGCTTTCGTGTTGTCTTATCTTTATATTCTTCATCCATTTATTTCTACTTATTGTGCGTATTGGTTAGGTAGTAGCCCATTACTAACTGTTTTGGGCTACGGGAATTGGTTCACATACTAGGGGGTTATATGTGCCATCATGACCTAAGAAATTGGGTCGTGACAGCCTAAAAGGCTGAGTGTCACGCCCCGAGGCTACCCCCTAGACGTAACACGAGATCTGGGGCATGAGTGCCCTAGACTAACCCTTGGTCATAGCATACTCAGTCATTCATAAAAATGCATAGCGGAAGTGTAGATAGAACATTAGGCAACCCAAATCCATAAATGATAAGTCAATACGAAACATAGTTTTAAAAGAGAGACTCGAATACTGACTATGTCTAAAAAGCCTATACACATGACAAAGGGAGTTGCTAGGACAAGACCCTAGCTAACTTGAAGTAAGAAAGTAACAACCAAAAACTAACTAGATTTATAACTAGACATCAAACAATGAGGACTCACCAACACTGACTGGAAATGGCCTGCGATCTCTAGCCACGTGCCTGAGGAAGGTAACCTGAATTTGCATACTCAAGAGGATGTAGTGCAAAATATGCGTCAGTACTATAGGATGTACCGAGTATGAGAGATATGCATGATTATGATAAAACATACTTAAAACATACTTAAAATGAGCTCTTTCGTAATAAGAGATAGCATAAGAAATTATCAAGATATAAGACATAAAACATGAAGTAAAGTTAAGATTCAAAAATAGAGTGTCATATAACTTCATAGCTTGAAAACAATCATGTGGGAGTTTCTCTTAACCTACATTAAACCATGATGAGCTATATGGAGTCCAGTCTCATGCACCCACACTGAAAAAGTTTGTCCTAACCGGCCAAAGTTAGAACCATGTTCATAAGGATCCTTTCATAAGCCATGAAGGACAACCTAAGGTGGCAACGCAGTTTTGAACTTGGGTTATCTAGAACCCTCATCTCTCGGTGCTAAATACTACTCCCAAAACATATAACATAAGGCTCACATACATGTGACATATCTAGATGTCAAGCTTGTTCATAAACATGTTCGTAACCCGGATCTTTATACTACTCACGAATCTTGGTTTAGAAAATAATTCATGAGCATTGATGGCACATCGGGTGTCTTGCCTTGCATAATAATTATAACTTGAAAGCTTGCATGACTCTAGTTCAACTTCATAATAACATATATTTTTATTAACATAGGAACTAGGCATGCACTTGCTTGAAATTCATAAAAACATACCCAATTTACTAAAATCAATTCATGAATGTAGGATTGACCATAATTAGCCTTCAATTCATGAAATAGGAGTTCACATGTAAAAACCCTTGCAAAATTATGCAATTTAATATGAATTTCATAATAGAATCATGAGAAAACAATTTATAAAAAAACCCATAAGAATTGTGTAAGAACCCTAATTTGAAAATTTATGAAATCAAAATAGAAGTTAGGGGTTTTGGGCAAAAGGGTAAAGAAACCCATTGTTGAATACTCACATACCTTGATTGAAGCTAACCCACTTGAAATTGGAAAGAAAAGGAGACTTGAACTTGGAGCTTGAAGAGGTTCTTTTCCCTTTTTGGAAGATGAATGAGGTAATGAGAAGGGACTTAGGCTAATAGATGTAGAAACCCTACTAAAAGTGGCCAAAACAACCTCACTTAGGAGTTAAAAGGGTGGGTAATTATAAAAATACCCCTGGGATTTAATTAAGAAAAGCTGATAAAAAGGGTCGGTTTCAAGAATCATGGGTCGGTTCCACGGGTCGTAGTTTGAACCATGACTCGTTGTTCCCACTCGTGGTTCCTGGCCAAATGATCAAACTACAGAAGACATTCTATGAGTCAACAGGATGGATTGTAGAATGGATTGCAGTCCGTAGAACAAATTCATCATTTCTAAGGGATTTAGCAGGCCTCAGATCAGGTTCCACGAGTCAACAGGAAGGTCCGTAGTTCAAACTACGGTCCGTAGTCTTGACTAGTGGTTCCTGGGAATCAATCAGTCCTCAGGTCTGGTTCCATGAGTTGACAGGATGGGCCATAGAATGAACTACAGTCGGTAGAACCAACTCGTGGTTCTCATACTAGAGATTGATTCTGGCAGACATAAACCACGGATCCACTCCACGACTCGTGGTTCAACCCATGGTCCGTGGTTTGGACCCGTCATTTCTGGAAAGTTCAAAATTTTCAAATTTCATAAGTTTAAAAGTCGGATCAAATTTTGGGGTGTTACAATATCTCCCCCTTGGGATCATTCATCCTCGAATGAAGACTAAGCAAGGAAACTTGGAGAGAAAACAGCCCAACCAACAACAAAACATGAAAACCAAGGAATAAACATGAAAACTAAGCTTGCAACTTAAAACATGACTGAACTAACTTCCAAAAACATGCATGCATGCTAAGATCATGAGGGGAACTGATGGAATAGAGTAGGATAGACATACTAATGAGGAAACTACTACCTCAACCATAAACTGGATCGGAAGGAAAGAGATGAGGGTACTTGGCTTTCATGGCTGCTTTTGCTTCCCAAGTAGCTCCCTCAACAAGTTGATTCCTCTAAAGATCTTTTACTGAAGCGACTTCTTTGTTTCTCAACCTCTGAATCTGATGATCAAGGATCTCCACGAGAACCTCATCATAAGTGAGACTATCCTTCACTCCCACATCCTCCAAAGAAACAATCAAGGTCGGATCACCAACACACTTCTTCAATAAGGAAATATGGAAGACCCGATGAACCGCTTCTAAATCCGATGGCAAATCTAACTCATAAGCAATGCTACCAACTCTCATCAAAATCCAATAGGGACCTACGAAATGGGGACTAAGCTTCCCTTTCTTGCCAAATCTCATCACACCCTTCATGAGTGACACCTTGAGAAAAACCCAATCATCAACTTCAAATTCCAATTCCCTCCTCCTCACATTCGCATATGATTTCTGTCGACTCTGAGAGGTCTTCAGCCTTTCCCTACTAAGTTGAACCTTCTCCATAGTCTCATGAACCAAATCTAGACCAATTAAGGTCACCTCACCTACCTCAAACCAACCAATAGGAGACCTACACCCTTCGACCAAAGAGTGTCTCATAAGGAGCCATTTGGATGCTAGAATGAAAGTTGTTGTTGTAGGCAAACTCGATGAGAGGTAAGTGATCATACCAATTACCTTTGAAATCAATCACACAAGCTCTCAACATATCCTCCAAAGACTAAATAGTACGCTCTGCCTAGCCATCCGTCTATGGGTAAAAATCTGTGCTAAGCTTCACCAGAGTACCAAGACCTCTCTGAAATAATCTCCAAAACTGGGAGGTAAACTGAGTACCCCTATCCAAAATGATGGACAATGGAACACCATGCAATTGGACTATCTCACGGATGTAGAGTCTGGCATAATCATATCTTGAATTCGTAGTCTTGACAGCCAAGAAATAGGATGATTTAGTCATCTGGTCGATGATCACCCAAACGGAATCATGTTGCCTTCGAGTACGAGGCAACCCAGTAATGAAGTCCATATTGATCGCTTCCCATTTCCAAGTAGGAAGGTTAATATCCTGAGTCATACCACCCGGTCGTTGATGCTCTACCTTTACTTGCTGATAGTTGGGACACTTAGCCACAAAACCGGCTATGTCCCTCTTCATACCATTCCACCAATAGACTTCCCATAGATCACGATAGATCTTGGTGGCACCAGGGTTAATAGAATATCTAGAACTATGAGCCTCAGTCAAAATCTATTGTCTCAACCCATCTACATCTGGCACACACAATCGACCCTGATAACGAAGCACACCATCTCCCCCTTGGGAGAAAACCTCAACCCTTTGTTTATGGATTGCACTCTTTAGCTAAAGCAAAATAGGATCACTGTCTTGCTTTTCCTTCACCTCAGCTACCAAAGATGATTCAAAACCATTCTGAACAATAACACCACCTTATGTTAAGTCCATAAGGCGAACTCTTAATCGAGCAAGCCTATGGACCTCCTTAACCAATTCCTTCTTTTTGCCCTCAACCGAAGACACACTACCCATACACAACCTACTAAGTGCATTCGCCACTACATTTGCCTTACCTGGATGGTAAAGCACACTCATATCAGAAGCTCAAGCCATCTTCTTTGATGCAGATTCAATTCCTTTTGAGTGAACACATACTGGAGACTTTTATGATCGGAGAATACATCCACATGCACACCATACAAGTAATATCTCAAAATTTTCAAATCAAAAACCATGCCTGCTAACTCAAGATCATGAGTAGGGTAGTTTTTCTCATGGATATTAAGTTGTCTAGAGGCATAAGCAATCACTTTACCACGGTGCATCAAAACACAACCCAAGCCAATTCTAGAAGCATCACAATACACGACAAAGTCATCTAGGCCCTCGAGTAGAGCCAACACTGGAGTTGTTGTCAGTCTAGTCTTTAATTCCTGAAAGCTCTCCTCACAAAGGTCAGACCACGTAAATTTCACCTTCTTCTGAGTCAATCAAGTCAAAGGGGCAGCGATAGAAGAAAACCCTTTCACAAATCTTCTTAATAACCAGCGAAACCCAAAAAGCTCCTAATATCGGATAGGGGAGTGGGTCTAGGCCAGTTCTTTACTGCCTCAATCTTTTGAGAATCAACTCGAATACCATCTCTAGTCACAATATGACCCAGAAAAGCAACAGACTGCATCCAAAACTCACACTTGCTGAACTTAGTAAACAACTGTCGATCCCTGAGAGTTTGCAACACAACTCTCAAATGGTCCGCATGCTCCTCCTCACTCTGAGAGTAGATAAGAATATCATCAATGAAAACAATCACAAACATATCTAAATATTAATTAAACACACAGTTCATCAAATCCATAAAGGCCACAGGAGCATTTGTTAGACCAAAAGACATAACAACAAATTCATAATGACCATACCGAGTTCTATAGGCTGTCTTCAGAATATCACACTATCGAACATGAAGCTGATGATAACCAAATTTAAGGTCGATCTTGGAGAAAAAAGTGGCACCCTAAAGCTGATCCAACAAGTCATCAATCCTAGGAATAGGATACTTATTCTTAATTGTGACCTTGTTTAACTGACAGTCGTCAATACACATCCTAAGGGAACCATCCTTCTTTCGCACACACAAAACTGGGGCACCTCATGGAGAAATTCTAGGCCTGATGAAACCCTTATCAAGAAGATCCTTCAACTGATCCTTTAACTCTTTATGTTCCACAGGAGCCATTATATAGGATAATTAGAGATAGGATTTGTATCTGGAAGGAGATATAACCCAAAGTTGATCTCCTTCTCGGGAGGGACTCCGGGCAAATCTTTGGGAAACACTTCTGGGAACTCATTCACAACAAGAACAAACTGAAGGGATGGGGTTCTAGACTCCGTGCCTATAACCCAAACTATATGATAAACATAACCCTTAGAAATAATCTTCCTAGCCTTAAGATAAGATATGAAATGTTCCTTTGAGGATGGAGGACTACCCTGCCACTCCAAGACAGGTTCATTTAGAAACTTGAGACTGACAATCCAGTATGACAATCAACTGAGGCATAACAAGCATGCAACCAATCCATACCTAGAATAACATCAAAATTAGTAATCTCCAACTCTACTAGATCTGCTGAAGTGACTTTGTGAAAGACTGAGATAGGGTAATTTCGGTAGATTCTTTTATCTAGGATTGGCTCCCCAATAGGAGTAGAAAAACAAAAAGGTTCTAAAAGCAATTTAGGATAAATTTTTAATTTGCATGCTACATAAGGGATCACAAAAGATAAGGAGGTATCGGGGTCCAACAATGCATATACATCAAGAGAGAAGACTTTTAATATACCAGTGACAACATCTGGTGAACTCTCTTGGTCCTGACGAGAGGACATGGCACAAAGATGGTTCTGGCGCTAACCACCAGAACTAGAAGCAGTGCCCTGCTGGGCTGGTTGACCTCCTAGGGATGCTAGATAAGACTGAGCCCTACTACCTCTCTTTCCCTTCTTAGACAGCCTCTCCACATCTAAAACATGCACCTGTGCCTAAATGACACTCTCCCGGGTGATTCTTCCCATACTTGCTGCAAATAGGATAGGAAGATCTATTAGCAACACTCTCCTGAGACTGTGAATAGGAACCAGATCTTCTACCAGTATAGTCATGACAAGGCTTGAGGGCCTGCGTAGGATCACTAGCAGAAGAATGAACGGGTCTGATGATTTCTTCTAAAACGAGGAGCGATGTCCACCACCGGACCTCTGATGACCAAAACCTGAACCCTCGGATCTAACTCTCTTGTTCTACCTAGCCATCTCCCTAAGCTTGTCCCTCTTGATCTGGTGAGCATGAGTCAAATCTGGAGATACTCATGTCACTAAACAATATAGCAGATCTACACTCTTTTTTCACCAAGTCTGAGACTCCATAGATATACTTGCTCATCTGATCATGTGGGTCAGCCACCATAGCAGAAGCATATTTGGAGAGCTGAGTAAACCTCAAACTGTACTCTTGGACTTTCATGGATCCCTGTCTCAAGTACACAACCTTCTCAGCCTTCGCTTTCCTTAACTCCCTCAGGAAGAACCGGTCAAGGAAGGTCATCTCGAACACTCCCAAGTCATAGAGACCTCGTCCCTAGCCCAGCTTCCTTCTATTGCGTGAACCAGATATGAGTTACATCCTTGATTTGATAGGATGCTAACTCAACACTATCAACCCCAGCCACTTGCATAACATCAAAGATTTTCTTTACCTTGTCCAAAAAGTTAAGCGGATCTTCCCCAACCTTAACCCCAGAATTCTGGTGGGTTCATATGGATAAAATCATGAACTAGGGCCAATACCGCACCTTGAGGGTGTATGGGGATAGGAGCCATCTGGTTGGCTGAGCAGCCAAGGTATGGGCTAGCATATGAATGGCGTTCTAGAATTCCTCATTCGTGACCTCGGGAGCCAGAACTGGAGGAGAAGCATTCCAAGTGGCTCGGTGAGGCATAGCATATCGAGGCATAATCTGAAATATAGAAGGAAAGGATCAGAGGGATATTAGAGTTAAACTTTAACGCACGATATGATCATGAAATAAGTGAAGTTTTTCTTAAGACATCTCATAGCTTCCCTCTCATAAAAGTGGTGTGCTTCACACATATGAAAGAGACTCTACTCGATGTGGCTTTCAGACACCCTAGGACTCTTGAACCTGGGGCTCCGATAACAAGTCTGTCACACCCCTAGGCTACCCCTAAGACGTAACACGGGATCCAGGGCATTAGGGCCCTAGACTAACCCTTGGTCATAGCATACTCAGTCATTCATAAGAAAGCATAGCGGAAGCATAGTTTAAATATTAGGCAACCCAAATCCATAAATGATAAGTCAATACAAAACATAGTTTTAAAAGAGAGACTCGAATACTGGCTATGTCTGAAAAGCCTATACACATGACAAAGGGAATTGCTAGGACAAGACCCTAGATAACTTGAAGTATGAAAGTAACAACCAAAAACTAACTAGAGTCATAACTAGCCCTCGAAAAATAAGGACACACCAACACTGAATGGAAATGGCCTGTGATCTCTAACCACGTGCCTGAGGAAGGGAACCTGAATACGCATCGTTAAGAGGATGCAACACAAAATATGCGTCAGTACTATAGGATGTACCGAGTATGATAGATATGCATGATCATGATAAAACATACTTAAAATAAGCTCTTTCGTAATAAGAGATAGGATAATAAATTATCAAGATATAAGACATAAAACATGAAGTAAAGCTAAGATTCAAAAATAGAGTGTCATATAACTTTATAGCTTGAAAATAATCATGTGGGAGTTTCTCTTAACCGACATTAAACTATGATGAGCTATATGGATTCCAGTATCATGCACCCACACTGAAAAAGGTTGTCCTAACTGGCCAAGCTTAGAACTATGTTCATAAGGATCCTTTCATAAGCCACGGAGGGCAACCTATGGTGACAGTGTAGTTTTGGACTTGGGTTATCTAGAACCCTTATCGCTCAGTGCTAAATACTACTACCAAAACATATAACATAAGGCTCACATACATGTGACATATCTAGATGTCAAGTTTGTTCATAAACATGTTCATAACCCAGATCTTCATACTACTCACGAATCTTGGTTTAGAAAATAATTCATGAGCATTGATGGCACATCGGGTGTCTTGTCTTGCATAATAATTCATAACTTGAAAACTTGCATGACTCTAGTTCAACATCATAATAACATATATTTTTATTGAACATAAGAACTAGGCATGCACTTGCTTGAAATTCATAAAACTATGCTATCAAATACTCAATTTACTTAAATCAATTCATGCATGTAGGATTGACCATAATTAGCCTTCAATTCTTGAAATAGGAGTTCACATGTAAAAACCCATACAAAATCATGCAATTTAATATGAATTTCATAATAAAATCATGAGAAGACAATTTATAGAAAAACCCATAAGAATTAGGTAAGAACCGTAATTTAAAAGTTTATTAAATCAAAATAGAAATTAGGGGTTTTGGGTACAAGGGTGAAAGAAACCCATTGTTGAATACCCACATACCGTGATTAAAGCTAACCCACTTGAAATTGAAAAGAAAAGGAGACTTGAACTTAGAGCTTGAGACTTGGAGCTTGAAGAGGTTCTTTTCTCTTTTTGGAAGATGAATGAGGTAATGAGAATGGACTTAGGCTAATAGGTGTAGAAACCCTACTAAAAGTTGCCAAAATGACCATACTTAGGAGTTAAAAGGGTGGATAATTATAAAAATATCCCTGGGATTTAATTAAGAAAAGCTGATAAAAAGTTTCGGTGTCAGGAATCACGGGTCGGTTCCACGAGTCGTAGTTTGAACCACGTCTCGTGGTTCCCACTCGTGGCTCCTGGACAAATGATCAAACTACAAAAGACATTCTACAGGTCAACAGGATGGACCGTATAATGGATTACAGTATGTAGAACCAATTCATCATTTCTATGGGATTTCACAAGCCTCTGATCAGGTTCCACGAG
The DNA here is from genome assembly GCA_003996215.1 of Jaltomata sinuosa. Lineage (NCBI taxonomy): Eukaryota > Viridiplantae > Streptophyta > Magnoliopsida > Solanales > Solanaceae > Jaltomata > Jaltomata sinuosa. The sequence goes on from QJPP01005623.1 coordinate 9,537, forward strand.
TCAACAAGATGGTCCGTAATTCAAACTATGGTCTGTAGTCTTGACTCGTGGTTCCTGGGAATCAGTCAGTCCTCAGGTCTGGTTCCACTAGTTGACAGGACGGTCCATAGACGTAACTACAGTTCGTAGAACCAACTCGTGGTTCTCAGACTAGAGACTGATTCTGGCAGACTTAAACCACGGATTCACTCCACAACTCGTGGTTCAACCCACGGTTCGTGGTTTGGACCCGTCATTTCTGGAAAGTTCAGAATTTTTAGATATCTTAAGTTTAAAAGTTGGACCGAATTTTGGGGTATTACACTGAGCCCCTGGGCTCTTTCCATAGGGACCACGATGGGCCATCGTGTCTATGGCACCCGTGGGTCAGCCCGTGGGGCTTGACTGGAGATGGAATTTTCCTGAAGTTTTGCTGAGTACTGGGTTTTTAAAGCTGGTCTAAATTCTGGGGTGTTACAATATCTCCCCCTTGGAATCATTTGTCCTCGAATGGAGACTAACTAAGCTGATTTTGGAGGGAAAGTGTTGCAATCCCTACCAACTAAATACTAGGAGCTGACACCATTCTCAGTCTAGTGTTGCAATCATGGCTGTTTCTGCTTCCCAAGTGGCTCCCTCTACGGACTGATTCCTCCACAGAACTTTTACTGAAGCGACTTCCTTATTTCTCAACCTACGAACCTAACGTTTAAGAATCTCAATTGGCACCTCCTCATAGGTAAGGCTATCCTTCACAGCCACACTCTCTAAAGGTACTATCGCTGCCGGATCACCCACACACTTCTTCAACATGGATATGTGAAAGATTGGATGAACCGCTGCTAGTTCTGCTGGAAACTCTAACTCATAGTCCACATTACCAATCCACTTCAAGATTCTATAAGGACTACATACCTGGGACTGAGCTTCCCTTTCTTGCCAAATCTCATCACTCCCTTCATGGGTGACACTTTCTAGAAAACCCAATCATCGATTTCGAATTCTAAGTCCCTTTTCCTCACATCTGCATAGAACTTCTGATGACTCTGAGCTATTTTCAATCTCTCTCTGATGAATTGAACTTTCTCCATAGCCTCATGAACCGAATTTGGTCCAACCAACGCTGCTTCACCTACTTCGAACCAACCAACCGGTGATCTGCATCTACGCCCATAAAGCGCCTCATATGGGGCCATCTGAATACTGGAGTGGAAGTTGTTACTGTAGGCGAACTCTATGAGAGGTAGGTGATTATCCCAACTACCCTTGAAATCAACCACACAAGCCCTCAACATGTCTTCTAAGTTTTGGATGGTACGCTCTGCCTGACCATCCGTCTGTGGATGAAATATTGTACTGAGTTCACCTGAGTATCAAGACCTTTCTGGAAAGACTCCCGAAATAAGACATAAAATGAGGACCTCTATCTGAGATGATAGACAAAGGAACCCCATGCAACCTAACTATCTCACTGATGTAGAGTCTGGCGTAGTCCTCCATGGAGTCTGTAATCTTGACAACCAAGAAGTGAGCTAACTTTGTGACTCTGTCCACTATCACCCAAATAGAGTCATGCTGTCTTTCAGGATGAGGTAAACCCGTAATAAAATCCATGTTGACCACTTCCCACTTTCAAGTAGGAATGCTAACCTTCGGAGTTACACCTCCTGGTTTATGATGGTCTACTTTAACCTGCTGACAGTTGGGACACTTAGCCACAAAATATGTGATGTCCCTCTTCATGCTGTTCAACCAATAGACTTTCCGTAGATCACAGTACATCTTAGTGGAACCTGATTGAATGGAATATCTGGAATTATGGGCTTTTATAAGGATCTGATGCTCAACTCACCCACCCTAGGAACACATAAGTGGCCCTGGTAGCGAAGCACACCATTTCCCCCTTAGAAGAAAACCTCTACTCTCTGCTAATGAACTGCACCTTTCAACTGGAGCAATATAGGATCACTATCCTGTTTCTCTTAACCTCCACTACCAATGAAGATTCTGACCCATTCTGGACTATCACACCACCATCTGATGTGTCAATAAGACAAACTACTAAGAGAGCAAGCCGGTGAACATCTCTAGCTAATTCTTTCTTCACTTTCTCAACATATGAAATGCTACCCATAGACAGACTACTGAGAGAATCAACCACTACATTGGCCTTACCCGGATGGTAGAGCACATTCATATCATAATCTTTGAGGAACTCAAGCCATCTCCTCTGACGAAAATTCAACTTTTTTTTTGGGTGAACACATACTAGAGGCTCTTATGATATGTGAACATATCAACATGAACACCATATAAGTAGTTCCTCCAAATCTTTAGGGCAAACACAACAGTTGTAAGCTCGAGGTCATGAGTCCAGTAGTTCTTCTCATGGACCTTACGATGTCTGGAAGCATAAGCTATGACCTTACCTTGCTGCATCAAAACACAACCCTGGACAACCCTGGATTTATCACAATAAACCACATAACCATTTAAACCCTCTGGTAGAGTCAAAACTGGACCTGTAGTCAAACTTGTTTTCAACTCTAAAAAGCTTTTGTCATACTCATCTGACCATTGAAACTTGACATTCTTCTGAGTCAACTTAGTCAATGGGGCAGCTATGGGTGAAAAACCTTCAACAAACCTCCTATAGTAACTGGCCAAACCCAAGAAACTTCTGATATTAATCAGAGAGATGGATCTGGGCCAATGCTTTACTGCCTCAATTTTTTGAGAATCCACTCGAATCCCTTTGCTAGATACCACATGACCAAAGAAAGCGACAAACTGCAACCATAATTCACATTTTCTGAACTTAGCGAATAGCTGGAAATCTTTGAGAGTTTGCAGAACAACCCTCAGATGAGTCGCATGCTCTTCCTCATTCCGGGAATAAACGAGGATATCATCAATAAAGACGATGACAAACAAGTCTAAATATTGTTTAAACACCCTGTTTATTAAGTCCATGAAAGCTGCAGGAGCATTGGTTAGTCCAAACAACATAACAACAAAGTCATAGTTACCATACCGAGTCCTTAAGGCTTTCTTCGGGATGTCACTATCTCTGACTCTGAGCTGATAATAGTCAGATCTGAGGTCTATCTTAGAAAAGCAACTAGCACCCTGAAGTTGGTCGAACAAGTCATCAATCATGGGGATAGGATATTTATTCTTGATTGTGACTTTGTTCAACTGATGGTAGTCGATGCATATCCTGAGAGAACCGTCTTTCTTACGCATGAACAATACTGGAGCACCCTATGGAGAGATGTTGGGTCTGATAAAGCCCTTATCTAGAAGGTCTTTCAACTGATCTTTCATTCCCTAAGCTCAGCTGGAGCCATTCTGTAAGGAGGAATCGAAATAGGCTGGGTATCTGGAAGGAGATCTATTTCAAAGTCAATTTCTCTTTCGGGAGGAACTCCGGGAAGATGTTCTGGGAACACTTCTGGAAACTCACTTACTACTGGAACTAACTGAAGAGTTGGGGTTTCAGAGTTTGAATCCTTAACCCGAACAAGATGATAGATATGCCTTTTGGAAATCATTTTTCTAGTCTTAAGGTAGGAGATGAAACGACCTACAGGCACTGAGTTATTACCCTTCCATTTTACGACTGGCTCATTTGGAAACTGAAATCGAATGATCAAGTTCTACAATCGACTGAGGCATAACAGGAATGTAGCCAATTCATGCATAGAATGATATCAAAATCTACCATTTCTAACTCTACAAGATCTGTTGAGGTGAATTTCTTAGAAACTATGACAGGGCATTTTCTGTATACCCGTCTAGCTATAATTGGGTCACCTACTGGAGTAGAGACTGAGAAGGATTCTGGGAGAATTTTGGGACTGACATCAAAATTTACTGCTATATATGGAGTTACAAAGATAGTGTAGCCCCTAGATCTAACAATGCATAGACATCAGTATTAAAGACTCATAACATACCCGTGTGTCACGACCTAATTTCTTAGGTCATGTTGGCACCTACAACCCCCCGGTAGGCGAACCAATCCCCGTAGCCTGGAACGGTTAGTAATGGGCTACTAACTAACCAATACGCACAATAAGCAGAAATAAGCGAAAGCAGAAAGTAAAGATAGGAATAGGAGAAGCAATAACTCAAAATATATACATAAAGAAACTACACCAACCCCAAGACTTGGTATCGACAGTACAAAAGCTTCTAATAGATTACAAGAGCTAGAAGTAACAAAAGATAAGTACAACTGTCTCCAAATATACAAGAGTAACAGTACAAAAGATGAGATATAGTTAGGCCCCGATCGTCAGGCACTCACCCTAGTCTTGAATATCCCCAAAAGGTGCACGAGTATCTAACGCGACCAATAGTGAAAGCTCAACTAATAACTGCACCAAAAAGATGCAGAAGTGTAGTATGAGCACAAAGACAACGGGTACTCAGTAGGCATCATAGGCCGATCGAGTGCAGAGAGATAATATATAAGAAATACATTACAGGAAAGTAAGCAAAACTACAGGGATCCACCTAAATCTAGTCATAAAACCAAAAACGGAACAAATCAAACTAACAAAAAGGAACAAATAACAGAATCAATCCAGGAAACCAACAATCCAAGTGAACTCAAACCAATGCAATGCGATGGGATATGATGTGATGTATGAATGCATGATGATATGAGCCCGAAAATACCTCATTGGACTATGCATATATATATGAGTAGTATAATCCCACAAATACCTCATCGGACTATGCATATGTACATGAATAGTATAAGCCCAGAAATACCTCATCGGACTATGCATATGTACATGAATAGTATAAGCCCGGAAATACCTCATCGTACTATGCATATAAGAATAGGCACATAAGAGTGCATAATAGTATCAGCCCAGAAATACCTCATCGAACTATGTAAATAAAAATAGGCACATAAGAGTGCATAATAGTATTAGCCCAAAAATAGCTCATCCGACGATGTATATAAAAATCGGTATAGTAGAGAAAAGATCCAGCAATACCCCTTGGACCGGCATGAAAGTAGTGTTGGCCCTTTCTGTTCCCAAAACCAATGTTAAAAACCCAGTAAAACTCCTTTAAAATTTGAGATCCATGAATATCACAAAATCCTCAAGTTTCAAACCAAAATCCACGAATAACCTTTCCTTTCTATGTTGCAGGTGTATAAATGCAATATGAATATGCAATGTCCCAAAATCACAGAATATATCACACCACAAGGAAATTCAGGGCATAGCACCCTCCAACCAAGGAAAAACTGACCTGGGACTCCGTCCAAATCCAAGCTATGGCCTCGGGCCCATAATTTACACACAACTAGTAAAAGCTAGAAATAACAAAAAGATAACCATGAAACAACTACAGGCATCTACTCTACCCCAAAAACCTGCTAAAAGCATGCTAAAGGTCTTAGACTAGTCACACAGAAGAAACAAGCTCCTAGGCTAAGGATAACATACAGTCCTAGTGCTAAAAATCCGAAATGGCCAATTAACATGATATACAGGATTTAAGCCTACAGTCTATCTAAAATCCAACCTAGCATTCCAGTAACACATATATATACATTATCTAACTAACTCAGTCTAAAAAGGGCAAATCGTAACCTACCTCGGGGCTAAACTGCAAGCACAAACCCTCACTCATGTGCCTTCCCCTTCCGAACAGCCTTAGAAAGTTGTCATGCTATCAAGAACACAAACTAGGTGTCAAGACGAGAAGAATGACACCCATATTGCTATACGTAAAATCGGGCTGAAGATCGGGTCGAAAAATGACCCTCAGGGCCCGCACAATGAAACCAAAAACTAAACATCACAACTATGCTCGCGGTGGGTTAAGGAACCTATGCCCAAAGTTTGGGCGCAATTAGAGCTCGATTCGGGGCCCAAAACAGCCCCGGAGTCCTACTAATTCACGAGATTAAGACAGAAAAGTTCGGAATTTAAAAACGAAGACCAACCTCGATAAGGAAAACAAGTCACGGAGATGAGTTGCATGAATTTACGAGCGTGCAGTCCCCAAAAGACCAGATTATATAAGGAATTCTCCAACTCTAAAGATTTAGCAACAAGGGAGTTTAGCGGGAGAAATCAAGGGAATTTACACGGAAAAGGGAGAGGGGTGACGAGGGGACTTATCGGGTGATTGGTACTGAGCAAGGGAGCTATAAATTGGGAGCTTGAAGCTTAATCAATGGAGTTTTAAGGACAAATGAAGGAGAAAACGAATTTGGGACTTAATATAACGGCCAGGGGTCCTTCATCGCGATCGCGACAGGACCCCCGAATTCGCGGAGAACAACCGGCCCAACTATCGCGTTCGCGATGGTCCAGGGAACGTTCGCGAAGAGGAAGCTGAGCCGGGTCCCAGCCGGCTACATCGCGAATGTGAAGGAACCCTTTGCAAATGTGATAGTCAAGAAACTAGACCATCACGAACGCGATAGGGTCCCCGCGATCGCGAAGAACAAAGTTGTCTGCAACTTAATGCAGCAAACAGCAAAAACATCAAGTCCAAAAATCTTCTTATGGACCCTCGGGATCCATCCGGAACCCTATGAACACAAACCAACCATGCTACCATACCAGAAATGGCATTCCGGACTCAACAGAATCAATGAAACTCCTAACGAAGATGGTTTTAACAAAAAATGGGCCCCACGCCCAAAACCAGCCCGGAAGCCTTGGGAACCAAACCAAAGGTCCCCACTAGCCCAAAGTCGACGTTCCAGAGCTAACGGTGCTGACGAAATTACCATCCGAGGCCATCTTCTCCGAATGTTGACCAAAGTCAACCAAACAAGCCCAACTAGCTTGAAAAAATAGAATGAGAGAGAATTTCGAGCTGAAAAGCTCCCGGATCACAACCAAAGGTCCCTCTAGACCAAAGTCCACGCTCTGGAGCTAGCAGAACTGTCGGAATTCGATTCCAAGTGCGTTCACCTAGAATGTTGACTGAAGTCAACAATTTCCAAAAGCCTAAAGCTCTAAAACAAGGAACGGCCAAAAAGACCAAACAAATGGCCCGGGCATCAAAAAACCAGTCCCAAAAAGTCATAAATAATTTGGAGCCACTACAGTAAAGCTCTAATGGTACACGAAGGGCGGAAACATGTAAATGACCGGAGGGGTCATTACATCATCCACTACTAAAACGACTTTCGTCCCCAAAAGTCAGGAAAGAAGGATAGACTAAAGATTACAAGAACAGTGGATACAAAGCCCGTACTACTCTCTCGAACACCCTGGGTAGCCTCCTCGACCAGATGGCACCCAACAGAAAAGAACCAAAGAAAGCAACCAAGCCTAAATTTATTACTAGCCAAGCTAGATTCCAAGCTTAAACCCAAAACTCTAAAGATCTGCCAACCCAAACTGAACCTCGAGATCCTTAACCAGAAAGCATCGACATAACACCAAAACCAGAGAAGCAAGGCGATCAATACACAGAACTCAAACCTTCGAAAACACAACCAAATTTACCAGAAGAGCCATCAACCCCAAACTCTAACTCATGAACCCGTAGCATATCATAGAAGACTGGAGTTACCTGGCACAACTGGCCACTAACCAATGAACGAGCACTTTCTCTAACATCAAACTCAATAACAGCACCCCACTGAACAACCCATCTGAATCCAATTGGAATTTTGCACACCAAAGCTAGGAAAGGCACATATGAATACCCTGTGTTGACGGAGAAACTTCCAACTTGTAGAACGAACCCAAATGTTTCACCATGCCGAGTCTGACTCAACTAGAAGCAAATGACCCAGGGCAACTAGCCCAACAGACCAAAACCCAAAACCAAGCCTCTGCAAGGAGTGTGGCAAGCCTACCACGAAGCTCGAAATCACTAGTTAAGCTCCAAACTCTGAGAATCCCGTTGTAACTCTGAATACTCAAACACCATTCTTATTTGAAGTCGTCTTACCAAGCTCACCTCGGGAAGAAGTCCACCATGCCATGAATATCAAGTCAAAACACCCTAAGGGAAAAGGTAAAGGTGTCTGGATTCAAAGTTGCCATCTGGCCATAGAAATTTGCATATAACTTCAACTCATCTCTTTGGCTCGAATCAACCGCTCTACTGGATCAGCACACAGACCACCATCTCTGAAGCATATAACACACCAAACTTCTAGTCCACAATGGTAGAGTCTAACAAACAGTGGAACCCCACATAAAAGGTAACCCTGGAAGAATTCACTAAATAAGCTTCCCAACTCTCGGCAAACGAATGGTGACCACCAGTCTCTAAGTATCAATAGAACTCAAAATAGCCTCGCTAGCCTCAACCCTCACAACCTGATCACATGTAGCATACACTACTGGTGAATCTCAAACTCACACCGTTGAGTCTGTCTAACCATGGTAGAAGGAACCTCGTACTATCTAGAACACCGCTGAAATCTGGAATGTCCAGCCTAACTCAAAGGTTAGCTAAGGACTAGGTGTCCAAGGCCAACTATCACTGCACAACTAAAATAGGGAAGCTAAGTTGTCTGAACTCATTACCTTCCTACCCAAGAAACTGCAACTGAGAAGAACTGACCACGAACCATCCGGAGTAGTTTACCAACCCATGATTCTGAACTCAACCTCATTTTCTGATCAATGCCTCTATCGAAACCTATAAGTAGACTCATCCACCATCGAAGAACACTAATAGAACTGGAGCCGACTAGGCCATGAATACACAATTTGCCAAAACTACAGTTGTTACTGAAATCTCAAACCAATCGAAGTAAAACCCACTACAAGTCAAGTCACCAACCCATAACCCAAAGCAATCTCTCAGTCATCACCTCGGTAGCTACCAAAACACATATGACCGAACAAGGAGTCATATCCCTTCTGTATCACTAAACCGACCTTTCCTTAGCATGCAATAAACTTCACAAACTCTTCCCACTAAAACCTAGAGCCATTTCCTTAGCTCCTACCTCTATATTTGTTAGAACTCAATAAGGCAGGAGAAGAATAGTCCAAATGCCCAACCTATTCAAAAAACTATGAACACAACTCAACCCCGATGTTGAAGTCAACACTTGCAGAATGTTAAAGTCCAACACTCGGCCATGGCTCCATAATCAAAACTCAACCAGAGTACCATGGTCGAAACTTATTCCAATTAGGACTGGGGAAACAGCCCAATCGGATAAGAAACTGAAGGAGACTATGGGAACAATCCACCTACCTACCAACCTCATAAATAACCAAACAAAGAGGGTCAACTCTAACCACCTGGGAAAAGAAAACCAATCAATGCTCACTAGCATAACCAACACCTCTCAACTTAAGGCAAAAGCTCAAACTCCGACACCGCCATAGGTAACACCAAACCAACACAAGGATTTTTAGAAAATGCTAGATACAGCCTAGGTAACAATAATCTAGGACTGCTAGGAAAAGGAGACTCCAACCCAGTTGAGAACCAAGACAAGCTGGGAATAAGACCCACCAGAAAAGACTAACAAGAGCTACCCACAAGCTACAACTTCGGGTAAAAACCTATCAAGGATAACTCTCCCCCATCCACTACTAAGGAATAATGTATCACGAAAATACATGCATAAACACCACAACTCAAGTAGTCAAACAACTAAACAAGCAACGAGTAGGCATAAAAGCAAATCTATGAAAGAAGGGACAGAATCATACGAATGGTACTATCACTAGCTAAAGGCAACAAAAGGCTTAACTGGAGAAATGATATCAGAAACCTCTACCTCTGGCCCACCAAGAGGGGCATCAAACTGATGGGATCTAACTATGGACTGAGAAGTAGAAGCTGAAGGCTCGACTGTCCCTCACCGGGGATAATTCTGAACATAGTGACCAACCACTCCATAACTGGAGCAACCCAAGGAAACCTTGCTCTGACGCATGGTGCCTGACAACCCTGGATGGATATCTGAATCACCTGGCTGAAAGGCATCTCTCACCATCCGGGGACCACCCCTACTACCCTATGCACTGCCCCTAGCCGGTGGTGATGGAGCCCTGGGGGCCTGAACCATCTTATCACGTTGCCTAGGGTGTTGTACTAAAGGACACTCCCTAGAAAAGTGGCCTATCTCTCCACACTCAAAACAACCCTGACCGACCATACTCTAATGTACAGACCTGGCTAGATACGAACGACTACCATGAACTGTGGGACTTGAATGAGTACATCATGAAGCTGGAACACGGAGGGGGGTGGAACTCTCTGAATCTCAGACAAGTCCTTGCAAGGTGTCCCCGCTCATCATAATTATAACAACCCCTACAAAAAGCACCTCAATGAGAGAATCCGGCCAAATTTGACTGGACACCATGACCTACATGCTATGAATGCAAACCTCAGAAACTGCCCTGACAGCGACGCCTCTTATCGCTACCTCCATATGCCTCATGACACAACCCCTCAATAGCCCAAGAATGATCGAACCCCTAAAGGAAGGTAGTCCCAACTATAACCAAGTTTTCGGTCACCATACGAAGTGGTGAAATCAACCCTTTAACAAAGCTCTGCACTCTATCAAACTCTGTAGGCACAGTTCTAGAAGTACTCCTAATCATCTCGTGAAATCTTGCCTTATAGTCCAATACCGACATATAACCCTACTGAAGAACTGGAAGTTCAAGCCTAGTTGAAGCACCGCTCGAAGAACTGGGTACTAAAACACCCACCGGAGGAATCAGAGTCCTAGTAACGGTGTCCTGAAGAATTGGGGTGGCCATGAGTCCAATCGGAGACTGGGCTGGTCCCACACCCCCTATCTAATGCAGTAAACGCTCACTCTTAAGTCTCAGTGCTGATGGAAGCACTAAAGCAATAGGCACAAAAGCCTCGATACCACCCGTTGTCAAACTCGTCTTAGGCATCTGAGAAGGAATGAAACAACCAAAGTTTAGAAGTCAATAGAGCCAGGAACACACGACAAAGATCCAAGAAGATGAAACTTTTACTAACAATGCCCTATAAACCCCCGCAGATAGGATACATAAGTCATCGTACCGATCCGCAAGACTCTATGTAGGCACTTGCTTCTGTACCATGAAACCGGTGAACCTAGAGCTCTGATACAAACTGTCATGACCTAATTTCTCAGGTTATGATGGCACCTACAACCACCCCCCAGTAGGCGAACCAATTTCCGTAGCCCGGAATGGTTAGTAATGGGATACTACCTATCCAATACGCATAATAAGCAGAAATAAGCAGAAGCAAAAAGTAAAGATAGGACAAGCAGAAGCAATAACTCAAAATATATACATAAAGAAACTTCATCAACCCCAAGACTTGGTATCGACAGTACAAAAGCTTTTAATAGAGTACAAGTGCTAGAAGTAACAAAAGATAAGTACAACTGTCTCTGAATATACAAGAGTAATAGTACAAAAGATGAGATATAGTCAGGCCCCGATCGTCAGGCGCTCACCCTAGTCTCGAATATCATTAAAAGCTTCACGAGTCTCTAACGTGATCAACGGTGAAAGCTCAACTAATAACTGAACCAAAAAGATGCAGAAGTGTAGTATAAGCACCAAGACAATGGGTACTCAGTAGGCATCATAGGATGACCGAGCACAGAGAGATAATATATAAGTAATACATTATAGGAAAGTAAGCAAAACTATAGGGATCCACCTAAATCTAGTTATAAAACCAAAAAGGGAACAAATCGAACTAACAAGAAGGAAAAAATAACAGAATCAATCCAGGAAACCAACAATCCAAGTGCACTCAAACCAATGCAATGCGATGGGATATGATGTGATGTATGAATGCATGATGATATGAGCCCAGAAATACCTCATTGGACTACGCATATATATATGAGTAGTATAATCCCACAAATACCTCATCAAACTATGCATATGTACATGAATAGTATAAGCCCAGAAATACCTCATCGGACTATGCATATGTACATGAATAGTATAAGCCCGGAAATACCTCATCAAACTATGCATATAAGAATAGGCACATAAGAGTGCATAATAGTATCAGCCCAAAAATACCTCATCGAACTATGTATATAAAAATAGGCACATAAGAGTGCCCAATAGTATCAGCCCAAAATAAGCTCATCGGACTATGTAAATAAAAATAGGTATAGTGGAGAAAAGATCCAGGATACCCCTCAGACCGGCATGAAAGTAGTATTGCCCCTTTCTGTTCCGAAAACCAGTGTTAAAACCCCAGTAAAACTCCTATAAAATTTGAGATCCATGAATATCACAAAATCCTCAAGTTTCAAACCAAAAGCCTTGAAAAACCTTTCTTTTCTATGTCACAGGTGTATAAATGCAATATGAATATGCAATGTCCCAAAATCATAGAATATATCACACCACAAGGAAATTCAGGGTAAAGCACCCTCCAACCAAGGAAAAACTGACCTGGGACTCCCTCCAAATCCAAGTTATGACCTCGGGCCCATAATTTACACATAACCAGTAAAAGCCAGAAATAACAAAAAGATAACCATGAAAAAAATTGTTGGCACCTACTCTACCCCTAAAACCTCCTAAAAGCATGCTAAGGGTCTTAGACTAGTCACACAGAAGAAACAAGCTCCTAGGCTAAGGATAATATTCAGTCTTAGTGCTAAAAATCCGAAATGGCCAATTAACATGATATATAGGATTCAAGCCTAAAGTCTATCTAAAATCTAATCTAGCATTCCAGTAACATACATATATACATTATCTAACTAACTCTGTCAAAAAAGGATAAACCGTAACCTACCTCGGAGTCAAACTGCAAGCACGAACCGTCACTCGTGTTTCTTCCCCTTCTGAACAGCCTCAAAAAGCTGCCATGCTATCAAAAACACAAACTAGGTGTCAAGATGAGAAGAATGACACCCATATTGCTATACAGAAAATTGGGCCAAAGATTGGGTCGGAAAATGACCCACTGTGCATGTGCAATGAAACTGAAAACAAACAATAACAACTATGCTCACGGTGGGTTAAGGAACCCATGCCCAAAGTTTGGGCGCGATAGGAGCTTGATTTGGGGCCAAAAACAGCCCCGAAGTGCTACTAATTCACGGGATTAAGACAGAAAAGTTTGAAATTTAAAAGCGAAGACCAATCTCGATTAGAAAAACACATCACAGAGCTGAGTTGCACGAATTTACGAGCATGTAGTACCCAAAAGACCATATTCTATAAGGAATTCTCCAACTCTAAGGATTTAGCAACAAGGGAATTTAGCGGGAGAAATCACGGGAATTTACACAGAAAAGGGAGAGGGGTGACGAGGGGACTTACCGGGTGATTGGTACTGAGCTAGGGAGCTGGAAATTGGGAGATTGGAGCTTAATCAATGGAATTTTATGAACAAATAAAGGAGAAAATAAAGTTGGGATTTAATATAACTGCCAGGGGTCCTTCATCGCGATAGGATCCCTGCGTTCACGGAGAACAGCCGGCCCAACCATCGTGTTTGCGATGGTCCAGGCCGCGTTCACAAAGAGGAAACCGAGTCGAGTCCCAGCCGGCTACATCACGAACGCGAAGGAACCCTTCATGAATGTGATGGTCAAGAAATTAGACCATCGTGAATGTGATGGAGTCCCCGCGATCGCGAAGAGCAAAGTTGTCTACAACTTAATGTACCAACCAGCAAAAACACCAAGTCCAAAAATCTTCTGACGGACCCTCAGGATTTATCCAGAACCCCATGAACATAAACCAACCATGCTACCCTAATAAAAACGGCATTCCGGACTCAACAGCATCGACAAAACTCCCAACGGAGATCATTTTAATGAACAGTGGGCCCCATGCTAAAAACCAACTCAAAACCCAAAAATGAGCCCGAAAACCTCAGGAACCAAACCAAAGGTCCCTCTAGCCCAAAGTCGACATTTTAGAGCTAACAACGCTGATGGAATTCCCATCCGAGGTCGTCTTCTCTGAATGTTGACCAAAGTCAACCAAACAAGCCCAATTGTCTTGAAAACATAGAATGAGAGAATTCTGAGCTGAAAAGCTCCCAGATCATGACCAAAGGTCTCTCTAGACCAAAGTCCATGCTTCGAAGCTAATGGAACTGTAGGAATTTGATTTTGAGTGCGTTCACCTAGAATATTGACTGAAGTCAATGGTTTCCAAAAGCCTAAAGCTCTAAAATAAGGAACGGCCAAAAAGACCAAACAAATGGCCCAGACACCGAACTACCGATCCCAGTCGGAGGGGTCATTACACCGTGACCACATCGGAGAGTCCTCATGATTCTGTTGAGCCTGAAGAGCATACAACCTGTTATGGCGCTGACTAACACCTATACCAGAAGAGGCACCCTGTAGAGTAGGGCGACCTGTTGGAGCTGCTGCGGAGCTAGCCTGATTCTGCAAACAAACATCCCTGCCTTTTTGAGAATTTTTCAGGGTACTCTTTCATCCTGTGTCCTGGCTTACCACATCAAAAGCAATTTACACTACCTGCCATGCACTCACCCTGATGGTTCCTACCATACTTCTTACTCACTGGATGAGTACATCCGCTAGTAAATATACCTTAGTACTTTGAGCCAGATGCCCTATCCCGTCGATCCTTCTTAAACTTTGGCATTGGGGCACTAGCAGAATATGGAGCTGGAGCTAAAGTCTTCTAAGGGAACTGAGAGCGGTTACCACCCTCTGACCTCTGCTGAGAGTAGCTAAAGTCACCTGTCCTATCTCTCTTACTGTCTCCTCCTCTTTCCTTGATTTTCTCCTCCTCAATCTGTTGAGCATAAGTAACCAATCTGGAGATGTCCATTTCCTTAATGAGCATAGCGGTCTTACATTCCTTGACCACATCATCAGACACACTAGACACAAACTTGCTCATACGAGCTCTAGAGTCGTCTACTATTGTTGGAGCATACTTGGATAGCTGTGTGAACTTGAGAGCAGAGTCCTTCACACTCATGTCATTCTGCTTCAGGTTAACTAATTCCTGAACCTGGGCTTCCCTGAGCTCTAGTGGGAAAAACTGGTCCAGAAAAGTAGTCTTGAAAAGATTCCAACTCACTGGACCTGCATTTGTATGACGAGATTCTTTCCACTGCTGGTACCAAGTATAGGCCACTCCCTTCAATTGATAGGCGGACAAATTTGCACCTTCGACTAGGGTGACACCCATAATGTCTGTTACCTTCTGGATGTCATCAAGAAACTCTTGCGGATCCTCTTTTGACCTATACCCATGAAATTCTAGAGGGTTCATCTGAGTGAAGTCCTATATTCTTGCTTTAGCAGTGTTAGTCTGAGGCAGAGCTGGTGCTGCAGCCTGATGATTGACCTGGGCAGTCATGGCCTGAGCAAGCACTTGGAAAGCAGCCCTGAATTCGACATGCGTGACTTGCTCATTCAATGGGTCTGTTGGAGTTGCTGGTGCTGGATGATTCCTGGCGGTAGCTCTTCTAGGAGGCATTTTTCTAAAATGCAAAGAGAAAGAGTTAGAAGGAGGTTAAATAGAGTTCATACTCTATAGCACGAGCTGGAAAAGAAAGAAGGGAAGTTCTTCCTAAGGACGTCACATAGCTCCTCCCTCATAAGTGTGATGCGCTTCACACCCATGAAGAAGTCTCTACTTGATGTTGCTTTCAGACACCTTAGGACACTTAAACATGATGCTTTGATACCAAGCTTACTACCCCCTAGACGTGACACGGTGCTTAGAGTCACAAGTGACCCCAAGCTAGCCCATGGTCTGGCAGATCTAAATAATTTCAAGTTAAAAGCTTATACTGTGCGGAAGCTAAAAATAGTTTAAGAACTTAAATGGGGGAAAACCCAAAGTAAACATGTTTGAATATAAAATATATAAGATTGTAGTCATAACTGAAGAACAACACTATCAACTCACACAGAATCTAATCTATGTCTGAAAGCCTCTAACCGAGATGAGTTGCTGGGACATGCCCCCAGCTAACTCTAACAATCTGAAAACTGAAATAATAAGACTTAAAGGTAAAGCATGTATATCATCCTCGAACTAAGAGGACTTACTACTGCAGCTGCTGAGTACGGACTGGAAATTAATCTAAGTGCGATCTAGGTACTAAGCTCCTGAATGTACATCATAAGATGATGTAGCACAAAAGTATGTGTCAGTACTTTGAATGTACTGACCATGCGGGATATAAACTAAGCTAAACAATATAACAACTGAACATGGAAATATATATACTGAAGCATAATCTGAGAAGTAACCTGAGATGCAATGACCAAATAAATATCATGAGTATATCACATGCTAAATTGAGTAAATGAATATAAGGTCAATGCAACAAGAGTCTGACTGTGGGAGATACTCTTAACTGACATACCCCAAGTTGAGCTAACTATGGGGCCAACCTATAACCCTAGATGGTAGGTTTTTTATACTTTGCCAAGGGTACGAACAAGTCTGACGTGGATCCACTAAACTAATATCCACAAGGGACAAGGGTGTCAAGCCTAATCTGACGGGTGACCCCTTTAGAACCTACGGTGGCGCCGTAGTTCTGGGACTTAGGGATTGTTGCTAAAGGTCTCAGCCTAAATTGGCGGGTGAGTCTTCATCCCCTTGTCCACTTGGTGCTAAGCTTACTCCCAACTGAATATCAAGCTAAAGATGCAACTGTAATACTGGATAGCTCAAAACACTAATACAATCTGAGAATGCATCATACATATACTGAAAGATATGGTATTCAAAATCTTGAAGCATGATTGTTTGACTAATCTGCCTAGCAAGCATAATTTATGAAATATTGAAATTAACACAAGCTAGGGTTTCTGAGTTTTATACATGAAACTATGCTAATTCTCCAAGAACATGAACTATGCATCATATAAGTTATAGCATCTGAACAGCAAGGAAAACTCTAGGATTTATGCCCTAGGTCTAAGTAATCATGGAGAAACTGCAGAAATTGACTGAGTTCTAGTGACCTAGCGAGTGAAAGGAACTCACTAGTGAAATCCCACATACCTGGAGGAAGATTCTATGGTTGAACTTTGGATTTTGGGGTTGAACTAGGAGGAAACCCTCTACTTTGTTCTTTAGAGAAAGCGCTTTCTTTTTTTGTCTGATGTTGCTAAGTGTAGAATGATTTAGGAGTAATGAGGAAAAATAGAGTTAAAACCCCTTTAATTACTCCCAAAATGACTTAGGATCAGAGTTAAAAGAATTGGGAAAAGACCAGAATGCCCCCAATTTAAAACTAAAAGTTGCTAAAAAATTACCGATGGGCATCAGACCTGCGATAGCCCATTGGCCATTCCATCGGGATGGGGAAGACTAGGCTAGTCCCATGGTCGATTCCCATGATTTCTCCCACGGCCCTTCGCATCCACGATGGCCATGGAGCTTGCACATCAGGGTAAGAGAGGTTGGGAAGGAGGGTGTTGGCTCCTTTTCACGGGCTGCCCGATGTCCCATCAAACTTCTGATGCCCGTAGTGTCCCCCATTTGGCTGGAGCCTAAAAGGTTGAGCCCCTGGGCTCTTCCCACGGGGACCACGATGCCCGTGGTCTGCCGTGGGGCTTGACTGGAGATGGAGTTTTTCTAAAGTTTTGCTGAGTTTTGGGTTTTTAAAGCTGTTCTAAATTCTAGGGTGTTACAATCTCTATCCTACATCGGTTTCATTTAGACCTATGCTCTCTCTGTCAGCCAACTATCTCCCTTAAACTCATAAGTGCTTGTTTTAGTCTCTCTCGACTCTTTATATAGATTAGCCAATATTAGGCTTCATGATAATGAGTTAACCACTTTGGTGTTCATGCTTAATTATTCTTTAATCCATTACATGGTTTAAAATTCATGAGAGTTAGTAGTCAGATACTATAGCTTTAATGGTGTAAGCCTCATAGATGAAGGATATTATGAAATAAAAATCATGGAGGGTTATGTCATAAAGCATATGTTCATAACCAAAGTTTATATTATTGGGTCATGGCATAATAGTGTAGTTCATGATAGCATAACAAATTTACCACTGAGAATTCATAAGCAATGTAGCAATAGCATGAGTTACAAGTATTACAAATATCATGGGGTTTCACCAATTTAGTGGTCCAGATAAAGATGTCCTTATGTCATGTATAACTTAGGTTTATTAATCCATTAGGAGTCCATGTGTGGGGGAGTTAATGAAATATTACTTGGAAGATGGACACTTATCAAAACAAGAGGTTTTACCCATACCCTAACTTAGCCAAAATGATTTGAATCAAGACTTGATGACGTTCTTAGGATGTATTTGAGAATAGGTAGCCTTACATTCTTGAGAAGGAGGAAAAGATTTGAAGAAACCCTTGTTAGGAGCTCTACACCTTGAATTCTGAGAAAATTCTATGCCTTAGAGTTTGGAAGAGACTTGGAGAAAATATCAATAGAATTTTATAAGTGCTGGTAGATTTGGATGTTTTAAAGTCAGGATAGGATGTTTTGATGAAAATTTCTGGACTAGAATACCCTTAATTAGATGTAATTGGGAAAATTTCACATCTTGAAGGCCTTAGGTGCACTATGAAGGCTATAGTTCCAACCCAAGGTCACAACACAAAGGCTGTCGGACCAATCCAAGGGCGCAACATGCCTCCCATTAGGCCAAAGGCCTATTTTGCAATGATGCAGAAGTTTCCTAATAGGTTCGATGTGGACCTAAATGCTGAGACCCTCTAGCAAAATGCACCAGCTATTTCTCAGCTTTAAGAAATCCATTTGAGTCCCAGAACTCATACCAAATGATTTCCATGAGTTCTAAGGGTCATATGACTCTGTTTCTAAGCTTAAAGGACATATTAAGTGACATGATCTTGAAATGAATTGTGAGGTGTTACAATATCTTCCCCTTGGGATCATTCATCTTTGAATGATTACCAAGGCTAAGAGGAAGCATACAAACTAACTAATCAAGGCTTCTAGTAGCTGTCTAGATAGTACTTATAACATAAACTAAAATATGCTGGCATAAAGGTTAAAACCAACTGCTGAGGACTCATAAGTATTAACATGTATACATGGACTATAATAAAAAACCATGAAGCATGAGCTCTTAGAGCGCATTGCAAGAGTATGACTGTTACCTTAGGCATTAAGCTCATAAGGAATGAATTGGTGTGGATATTTATTTTTCATATCTTTTTTGGATTCCCATATAGCCTCCTCAACAAACTGATTTCTTCATAATACCTTCACTAATGCTACCTCTTAATTTCTAAACTTGCGAACCTGATGATCTAAAATTTTCACTATGACCTCTTTATATGATAAAGTGTCTTTCACCCCAATACTTTCCATGGAAACAATGAGTGAGGGGTCACACATAGACTTATTAAGCATAGAGACATTGAACATTGTATGCACGAATGCAAAATTCATGGGTAGTTCTAATTCAAAAGCTACTTTTCGAGTCCTATTGAAGATTTGGTACGGGTCAATATATTGAGGACTAAGTTTCCCTTTCATTCCAAACCGCATGACACCTTTTATGGGTGAAACCTTTAAGAAGACCCAATCATCAACCTCAAACTCTAAATTCCTTTGCCTCACATCTGAGTAAGAATTTTGGTGGCTTTGCACAGTCTTCAACCATTCTTGAATAAGCTTAACCTTCTCCATTCCTTGATGAACTAAGTATGGCCCTAACAAATTAGTTTTACCGACCTCAAATTATCCATATAGACCTACATCTTTGCCTATAAAGAGCCTCATATGGAGCCACCTAGATACTAGAATGAAAGTTATTATTGTATGCAAACTCAGTGAGAGGTAGATTATCATCCCAATTACAATTGAAGTCTATGAATTAAGACCTTAACAAGCCCTCAAGTTTCTAAAATAGTGCACTCTGCCTGACTATTGGTCTGCGAATTAAAAGCGGTACTAAGGTTTATATTCGTACCCAAATTGTTCTAAAAAGACATCCAAAATTAGGGGGTTAACTGAGCGCCCCTATCAGAAGTGATGGACAAAAGATCCCATGAAGTCTGACTGTCTCACGAATATACAGTTTGGTAAAATCCTCTACTGAGTCTGTCATCTTCAGGGGAAAGAAATGAGTTGGCATGGTCATTCAATCCACAATTACCCATATTAAGCATACTTCTATCGTGATTGCAGCAAACTTATTATAAAGTCCCATTTCCACTCTAGAAGGTTTATATTCTTAGCCATACCACCAGAACTTTGATGCTCAACCTTAACATGCTGACAATTTGGATACTTAGCTACATACTATGCAATGTTCTTCTTCATGTCGTTCAACTAATAGACTTCTCTCAAGTTAAGGTACATCTTCATGGAGCCTGTGTGAATAGAATATTTGGAATTATGCACTTCAGTCAGGAATATTTGTAACACCCTATCCATTCAAACATTTAAACTATCTCGTGCTTTTGGGATAAGACTAAAATTCTTAATATATAGGAAGGATGTTTTATGAGGAATTTTAATTGCCCAATTGTCTTATGTTAAGTTTTAAAGTCAAGCAAGTTGTAAAATAAAAGTTAGAAAGTTATTGAAAATTCCTTAAAGGAATTCTCTGAAAAATTGGGTCAAATATCTCAGAGCATTCCGCCTAATATATGAAGAATTACTGGGCACTTGACCTACCAAATTGAAGGTCTAGGAGTCTAGTTTCCAACGCACTAAACCATTTATCCATACGTGTCACGACCCAATTTTTCAGGTCATAATGGCACCTACAACCCCCCAGTAGGCAAACCAATTCTTGTGTCCCAGAACGGTTAGTAATAGGCTACTACCTAACTAATACGCATAATAAGCAGAAATAAGCGGAAGCAGAATATAAAGATAGAACAACCGGAAGCAATAACCGGAATATATACATAAGAAAACTACACCAACCCTAAGACTTGGTATCGACAGTACATAGGCTTCTAATAGATTACAAGTGCTAGAAGAAACAAAATAGAATATACAACTGTCTCCGAAAGTACAAAGAGTAACAGTGCAAAAGATAAGATGTGGTCAAGCCCCAGTCATCAGGCGCTCACCTTAGTCTCGAATATCCAAAAGTTGCCTGAGTCTCCACGTGATCAACGGCGAAAGCTCACACTAATATCTGCACCAAAAAAATGCAGAACAGTAGCATGAGCACCAATTTCTAAGCAACGGGTACCCAGTAGGCATCGTTGGCCGACTAAGCTCACATAAGATATAAAAACAGTAATATAGCAGATCGCAAGAAACCAATCACCAAAGCAATAGAGAAAGCACAAGGAACTAGCACGAAGAATAGACAACCAAGATTTATAAGCATACAATGCTAGCACAGAAGATATACATAGCACAGGAACAGATGTGTAAGAAATAAGAATGCACCAGGAATCCTTGCAACAATAGTATATAAAAGGGGAGAGTTAAAAAATATGGCGGTTTACCGGTAACCTCAAGTAAAAAGGGGAAAGAAAGGAAGAATTTTAACATACTCAAGATGGTATCAACAGACATAAGGAAATCATATTACAAATCCAACTTCAAGATAAACATAGACGTAGATCAACCTCACAAGTACAACCCTAAGATGGAGTAACTAAGCCACAAGAACCGAGAGTTACCACTCAAAATCATGATAAAGAATGGGACCATAAACCCATAACAGCTCAGAAGACAACAAAATCCCTCAATAATACAGGACTCACTAGCCCTCTGAATAAACAAAATCCAATAATCGGAGCCTCAACAGGTTAACAACTGCTAATCCACCAAGTACCAAATACCATAACCATCTCTATAAAGCGACAGGTGTAATATAAGCTACCTACATTCCCAATGGCCGCCCATACAATCGAGGAACACAATCAAGTGAAAACAAACCCTCCGGTTGCCCATACAACTGGAGCTTACATTGAACACACAACAAACAAGTGTGGAATCCAAGTGAAATATGCATGATGATGATATGACAAATCTGGTGTGGTAGTAACCCATATGTTCCCCGTCTGGTACCCCAAAGTTCTAAATAGAGGCAGGACCCATTGAAGGACACTGCCCGTGTACCTCTACTCCACTGTAAACCCCTCTTCCTGGCGTGTGTGTCGGCATGTACCCGGTAACCCAGGAACGATAGGGTCCATGGAGGTCTACTCATAGACCACATACAAAATTATGCAATGTCAAATAGTAAAACCTCATAGTACATGCCCGGGATTGAACCAGTTCTAAAACAGTCATAGTAATCTCAAAAGGCCCTCTCAAAGGGTGCCCGAAGTATCTTCGGGTCTAAAATCAGTAATCAAGCCTCAAAAACCCTCTCAAAGGGTGCTCAGAGCGTATCTTGGTCTAACACCATCGTAAAACCATGTCTAGCACTCCAGCATAGCCGAGTCTTGTATCAGCAATAAAATAAGTGAGAAAATTGATATAGTACCATTTTTATCTCGAGAAACTCCACCAGTCAATACCAAATCTCATTTTATCATCATTTATACCAAAAATAGGACCTCGAGGCCATGCAAAGTTTTAGAAAACTGGTGATAGTAGGCCTAAAGCCAAAATAGTAGTAAAACATGCAGAAAATTCCTTTTTCATGAATTATATGCTCGCAAACAATATATTATCCCAAAATGGCTCACAAACATTCCTATCGGCCCTGCACAAGCAGCTCTACAACACAGATAGCCAGTGTACAGTAAGGTCACGATGTCCAAAACTCACAAACATTCCCAAATATCTCACAATCTATGGTCCAGAGGCATATACAAAGGCCACATGAGGCCATAAGGGTAATATAGCAATACTACATGAATACTACAATCAACGTATGAAATAAACAAACAGAAAAGGCAAACAAGGTATGAGGGTACCAACCTAGAAAACCAAACAAAGGATGCTAATTAATGCAGTTATAGCCTATATACGCAGGTCTAGGTAAGGAAAGACTATAACCTACTTGTCGTCCGATGACTAGCTACGGGAACGACGTCGTCCAACCTCGAACTGCTTCGAGAAGCTCCAATTCGTGAAAATACTATCAACCAATAATCTACGCGTCAAAATAAGACCAATGATACCCATATTGCTACAAGTGAAATTGGGTCAAAAGCGAGCCCACAGGGACCACAACCAAAAATCAGAAATGAAAAAAGCACGATGAACATACTACTCCCGTGAGTGCATGCCCCAAATTTGAGCAAATTTGGCCAAGAGAAAGGGCTCAAAATAGCCCGCTCAAGTAAAGAATTAAAGAAGAATTTTCAAGGATAAACCAGAAATAAAATGGAGGATTCGCTTACCACGATGAGATGAAACAAGCTAACGGACTGAAATCCCCGCAATATGAACAATCAACACCAAATGGGTAGCTTCAACCAAGAAACTCAAGCTTTAAGAAAACCCAACAATGGGGATTTGAAAAATGGGGAAGAATAAGATTTGGGGAAGAAGAGGACTTACTAATAAAAGAGGGAAGCAATGTTTAGCACCAAATTGATGAATTCCCTAAAGCTAATACTGAATAGGAGCAATATGAGTTGGGAGAAAAAAGTTTATAGTGTGAGAGAAATGATTTTTAAGGCTGAAAAATTGAGGAGGGGGCAATATATGTGCCTAGTCACAGGCTGGCGCCATTGGCTCTGGCCCGGCGCTTTGGCACTGAAGGCAGCCAGGCGGGCTGGCGCTATAGCGCTGGCAGGGTGCCATCGCGCTGAAGAGAGGCCTGGCATATGTGAGCGCGATCGCGCTAAAAGAGCATCATTGGCGCTGGCAGGCAAGCGGCAGGATAGCGCTATCGCGCTGCCTGGGCGCCGATGGCGCTGAGGAAGTTGTCTGCTGCAAAGACCAGCAAAACTAAAAACTTCACCGAGGTATTCTGGGCACAATCGGAACCCAATACTCGAAAACCAATAGTGCTATTAGGGTGGAAACGACGTTCCAATCTCAACGAAATCAATGAAACTTCCATACGAGGTCATTTTAGAGGAATGTTGACCCAAGTCAACACTAGCTATAACCTATCAAACACCCAAAATGAGCCCGGCTCACCCGGGACCTGAACCAACAAACTAACTAACACAAACTCGGCATTCCAGAGCTAACCACACTAACAGAATTTCCATCTGAGGCCGTCTTCTCCAAATGTTGACCAAATTCAACCAAACAAGCCCAAGTGTCCTAGAAACACAAAACGAGAGAAATTCCAAGCTAAAAAGCTCCCAGATCCCGACCAAAGGTCCCACTAGACCAAAGTCCACGCTTTGGAGCTAATGAAACTGTCCGAATTTGATGTCGACCATGATAGCTAAGAATGTTGACTGAAGTCAACGATTTCCGAAGTCTAAAGATCTAAATTAAGGAACGGCCAAAAAGACCAAACAAATGGCCCAGGCACCGAACTACCGGTCCCAGCAAGTTATAAATGACTTGGGACCGCTACAGGCAAGCTCTAACAGTACAAGGAAGGTGAAAACGCATAAATGACTGGAAGGGTCATTACATCATACACTACTAAAAAGACTTTCATCCCTGAAAGTCAGGAAAGAAGGAACCACTAGAGATTTAAGAACAGCGGATACAAAGCCCGCACTACTCTTTCGGACAACCTGGGTAGCCTCCTCGACCAGACGGCACCTAACAGAACGGAACCAAAGAAAACAACCAAGCCTAAACCCCTTACTAGCTAAGCTAGATTCCAAACTTAAACTCCAAACTCCAAAGGACATTCCAACCAAAACTGAACCTCAAGAATCTTAACTAGAAAACAGCAACACAATACCAAAACCAGGGAACCAAGGTGACCAACACAAAGAACTCGAATCCTCAAAACCACATCCAAGTGCACCAAGGAAGCAATCAACCTAAAAACTCTAACTCATGACCTACTGATCCACAAAACCCTTTAATTCTGACCTTAACCCTTTTTGGCACCATTACCATGAAGCTTCACGCAAGTCGAACACTCGTGCTACCCTCGAAACATCAACTGACACACTGGAGATCCATAGTTCCCGCTTATACTCAACTATGAAAAAAGTCACCCATTTTACTCAAGCTCTTCCCAAGTCAAGCAATAGACTACTAGCCTTTGCCATCCAAGCTAACAACCCGTAGCATATCATCAAAAATTGGAGTTACCTGCCCCTACTAAGCATCAACCAATGAATGAATACTTTTGCTAACACCAACCTCGATATATTAACCCAGCTAAATAACCCATCTGAATCTGACTAAAGTTTGCACACTAGGGTTAGCAAAGGCATGCATGAACACCCTGTGTCAAAAGAGAAATTCCCAAATTGTTGAACAAGACTGACCTCGCTGAACTGTGCCAAGTATGAATCAACTAAAAGCGAATGAACCAGGGCAACCTGCCCAAAGGACCAAAACCAAAACCAAGACCTCGCAAAGAGTATGGTAAGCCTACCACAAAGTCCATAGCCATCACTAAGCTCAAAACTCTAAGAATACCATTATTGCTCTAAATACTCAAACACCATTTGGATTTGAAATTAACTTACTAACCTCCCCTCAGGAAAAAGTCCACCATGCATGAAATATCAAGTCAAGACACCCTGTAGGCAAAGAAAAGGGTGTCTGAAGTCCAAGGTCACCATCAGGCTATAGAAATTGCATAACCTATCAACTCATCTCTTTGGCTTGAATCACCCGTTCTACTACATCAGCACACGAACCACCAACTCTGAAGCATACCACATACCAAACTTCTAGTCCATACCGGCCGAGTCTAACAAACACTGGAACCCCATTCAACAGACAACCACTCGGAGAGTCCACCAAATTGAGCTTTTAAATCATGGGCTACAAAGGCGTTCATTACTCTCAAATTACCATTCGAAATCTAAAGTAGTCTTGCTAGCCTTAATCTGCACAACCTGATCACGTATAACACACCACCACTGATTCCTAAACTTACGTCGCTGAATCTAGAATGTCCAGCCTGATCCAATGGTTAGCCAAAGATTGGATGTCCAAGACTAACTACTATTCCAAAATGCAAATAGAGAAGCTAAGTTGCCCACACCCACGGCCTTCTGGCACAAAGATGTTGAAACTAAATAAAAGCCTTTATGAACCATCTGATATAACCTGATAGCCCTACATTCTTAAACACAACTTCAATTGCCAATCAGTGCCTCTATCAAAACCCATGAGTAGACACGTACGTTGTAGATGAACACATAGGTACCAAAGCCAACTAGGCTCTAAAGATGCAAGTTGCCCAATCTGTAGATGCTACTGAAACCTCGAACCAATCAAAGGGAAAACCACTGCATTTTGTATTTGGTTGAATCAAGTCACCAATTACACAAGCCAAAGTAAACCTTTAGTCATCACCTCAGTCAGCTACTAAAACACATAATAACAAACAAAGAGTCATCTCCCTCCTTTTCCAACTAAACCAAACTTTCCTTAGCATACATTGAACCTTACATTCTCTTCTGATGATGCAACCAACTTGATAGACCCCTTTTTAGCTAAACCTAGAGCTATTTCCTTAGCTCCCACATCGATATTGTCAGAACTCAATAAGGCAGGAGAAGAGTGGGTCGAATGCCTAACTTAACCAAAAACCTACGAACACAACTCAACCACGATGCTGCAGTCAACACTTAGCCAAAAATGCCATAGTTGAAGCTCAACCACAATGTCGTAATCAAAAACTCAACCAGAGTACTACGATCTAAATTCATTCCAACTGGAACTAGGGGAAAACAATAAAACAACCCAACTGGACAAGAACTGAAGGGTATTATGGGAACAACCCACATACATGCAAACCTCTTAAACCAACTAAACAAAGGGGATCAATTCTAATCGCCTAAAAAAACAAAACCAATCTATGCTCGCTAGCATAACCGATACCTCTCAACTCAAGATAAAAGCTCAAACTGCGGCACAACCACTGGTAACACCAAAACAACACAAGGACTTCTAGCAAACACTAGATAACATCCTAGGCAACAACCATCTAGGACTGCTTAGAAATGGGAGACTCAACACAGGTCTAGAACCATGACGAGCTGGAAATAGTACTAACCAGAAAAGAGACTAACAAGACCTACCCATGAGCTACAACTCTGAGTAACCACCTCACAAGGATAACTCACCCCATCCACTACTAAAGAATAATCTACCAAGGAAATACATGCATAAATACTACGATTCAAGTAGTCAAACAACTAAACAAGTAGTAGGAAGGCATATAAGTGAATATATAGAAGAAAGAATAGAATCGCAACGCAAGTAGTACTATCACTAACTGGAGGTAACAAGAGCCTTACCTGGAGCAACAGTATCAGGAACCTCTACCTCGGGCCCATCAAGAGGGGCATTGGACTGACAGAATCTAACTCTGGATTAAGTAGTCAAAGCTGAAGGCTCACCCATCTCGTGTCGGGGACAATCTCTATAAAGGTGATCAATCTCCCAACAATCATAACAACCAGGCTGACCAGGATACGCAATTGTGGGGCAATTCCTAGAAAAATGGCCACTTTCACCGCATCGACAACAACCTTTACCTGATCCACTGGCCCGAAAGCCACCTCTAACCATCTGGGGACCACCTCACTACCCTGCACTCACCTCTGGCTGGTGGCACTGAAGCCCTGGCAGATAACACCTACTAACCCTGTTAACTTGAAAGTGGAATTATGGGGCAATCCCTAACAAAGTGCCCATGCCCACTGCACTGAAAACAAATCCCACTGAATACATACGGGCAAGACGATCTCTTTGAACCTGACCGGCCACCACGGCCTACACACTCGGAATGCAAACCTTAAAGAATCTGACTCGTACCATGTCCACTAAGCTCAACATTCCCTATACAACCATCCTCTAGAACCTGTGGAGAAACTAAAACTGGCATGGTAGATATAAAGCAATGGAACATATCTTTGGTGGAAAATCCCCTACTTCGAGTCTGAGAACCTCGGGAGTTGTGCTGGTAATGACATTTCTTAGCACTACCTCCATAAGCCTCGCGGAATAAACCCTCGATAGCCCAAGCATGATCCACTACCTGAAGAAAGGTCATCCCAACTGCAACCAAATACTCGGTTGCCAAATGGAGCGGTGAAATCAAACCTCCAATAAAGCTCTAAACCCTATCAAACTTTGAAGGCACAATCATGGCAGTACGCCTAACCATCTCATGAAATCTCTCCTCATATTTCAAGATGACATACAACCCTGTTGAAGAACTGGAAGATCAACCCTAACTGAAGCACTACTCATAGAACCAGTACTGAAATACCCACTAGAGGACTCAAAGTCCAAACCACGGTGTCTTGAAGAATTGGGGTAGCTATGAATCCAATCGGAGGCTGGGCTGGCCCCACATCCCCTATCTGATGCAATTTGTTCTCACTCTGAAGTCCTGGCACTGATGGAAGCACTGAAGCAACAGGCACGAAAGCCTCAAGATCACCTACTGTCGAACTCATCTTAGGCATCTGAGAAGGAATGAAACAACCAAAGTGTTTAGAAAATAAGATACGGATGTCATCATACCGATCTGCGAGACTCTACTTAGACACTTTCTTCAGCACCACGACATCGGTGAACCTAGAGCTTTGATGCCAAGCTGTCATAACCCAATTTCTCAGGTCATGATGGCACCTACAACCTCCAGTAGGTGAACCAATTCACATAGCCCAGAATGGTTAGTAACGGGCTACTACCTAACTAATACGCACAATAA
The DNA here is from genome assembly GCA_003996215.1 of Jaltomata sinuosa. Lineage (NCBI taxonomy): Eukaryota > Viridiplantae > Streptophyta > Magnoliopsida > Solanales > Solanaceae > Jaltomata > Jaltomata sinuosa. Next base: position 38,202 of record QJPP01005623.1, read on the forward strand.
GCAAAAATAAGCAGAATATAAAGATAGAACAAGCGGAAGCAATAACCTGAATATATACATAACTACACCAACCCAAGACTTGGTATCGACAATACAGAAGCTTTTAATAGATTATAAGTGTTATAAGTAACAAAATAGAATATACAACTATCTTCGAAAGTACAAAGAGTAACAGTGCAAAAGATGAGACATGGTCAAGCCCCGGTAGTCAGATGCTCACCCTAGTCTCGAATATCCAAAAGTTGCACGAGTCTCCATGCGATCAATGGAGAAAGCTCACACTAATATCTATACCAAAAAGATGCAGAAGTGTAGTTGAGCACCAATTTCTAAGCAATGGGTATCCAGTAGGCATCATCAGCTGACTGAGCGCATATAAGATATAAAAACAATAATATAGCAAATAGCAAGAAAACAGTCACCGAAGCAATAGAGAAAGCACAAGGAACTAGCACGGAGAATAGACAATCAAGAGTTATAAGCATACAATGCTAGCATATAAGATTTACATAACACAAGAACACAGGTGTACGAAAAAAAGAACGCACCTGGAATCCTTGCAATAATAGTATATAAAAGGAGAGAGTTTAGAAACATGGCGGTATACCGGTAACCTCAAGTAAAAAGGAGAAATAAAGGAAGCATTTAAACATACTCAAGATGGGATCAACAAACATAAGGAAATCATATTACAAATCCAACTTCAAGATAAGCATAGACGGAGATCAACTTCACAAGTACAACCCTAAAATGGAGTAACTAAGCCACAAGAACCGAAAGTTACCACTCAAAATCATGATAAAGAATGGGACCAGAAACCCACAACAGCTCAAAAGACCACACAATGGTGCCTCAATAATACAAAACTCACTAGCCCTCTCAATAATCAAAATCCAATAATTGAAGCGTCAATAGGCTAACAACCGCTAATCCACCAAGAACCAAATACCATAACCAACTTTATAAAGTGACAGGTGTAATATAAGCTACCTATAGTCCCAACGGCCACCCATACAACCGAGAAATGCAATAAAGTGAAAAAAAAACCTCTGGCCGCCCATACAACCAGAGCGTACACTGAACACACAGCAAACAAGGGTTGAATCTGAGTGAAATATGCATGATGATGATATGATGAATCTAGTGTGATTGTAACCCATATATTCCCCCTCTTGTACCCCAAAGATCCAAATAGAGGCAAGACCCATGGAAGGACACTGCTTGTGTACCTCTACTCTGCCGCACACCCCTCCTCCTGGCACATGCATCGGCTCATAGTCGCTAACTCAGGAACAACAGGGTCCATGGAGGTCTACTTGTAGACCACATACTAAATCGCGCAATCTCAAATAGTAGAACCTCGTAGTATATGCTCGGGATCAAACCGGGTCTAAAACTGTTGTAGTAATCTCAAAAGACCCTCTCAAATGGTGCCTGAAGTATCTCTGGGTCTAAAATTAGTAATCAAGCCTCAATAACCCTCTCAAAAGGTGCCCGAAGAGTATACGGGTCTAAAACCATCATAAAACCATGTCAAGCACTCCAGCATAGCCGAGTCTAGTATTAGTAATAAAATCAGTGAGAAAATCAACATAGTACTACTTTTATCTCGAGAAAATCCACCAGTCAATACAAAATCTCGTTTTATCATCATTTATATCAAAAATGGGCCCTCGAGGCCATGCAAAGTTTTAGAAAACCGGTTATAGTAGGCTTGAATTCAAAATAGTAGTAAAACATGCAGAAAAATCTTTTTTCATGAATGATATGCTCGAAAAACAACAGATTAGCATAAAATGGCTCACAAACATTCCTATCGGCCCTGCAAAGGCACAAGCAGCTCGACAGCACATATAGCCAGCCTAAAGTAAGGTCACGATGTCCGGGACTCATGGACATTCCCAAATATCCCACCATCTATGGTCCAGAGGAATATACAAAGGCCACACGAGGCCACATGGGTAATATAGCAATACTACACGAACACTACAATTAGCGTATGAAATAAACGGACATAAAAAGCGGACAGGTCTGAGGATACCAACCTAGAAAACCAAGCCAAGGATGCTAATTAATGTTGTTATAGCCTATATACGTAGAGTCTAGGTAGAGAAAGACCATAACCTACCTGTCGTCTGACGACTAGATGTGTCTTCCAAGTTTGAACTGCTCCGAGAAGCTCCAATTCGTGAAAATACTATCAACACAATAATCTATGCATCAAAATAAGACCAACGATACCCATATTGCTACAAGTGTAGCCGGGTCAAAATTCGGGTCAAAAATGGGCCCGCAGTGCCCATAACCCAAAATTAAAAAAATAAAAGAAGCACGATAAATATACTACTCCCATGAGTGCATGCCCCAAATTTCAGCAAATTTGGCCAAGAGAAAGGGCTCAAAACAGCCCGCTCAAGTAAAGAATTAAAGAAGAATTTTCAAGGATAAACCAGAAATAAATTGGAGGATTCGCTTACCACTATGAGATGAAACAAGCTAACAGCCTGAAATCCCCGAAATTATGAAAAATCAACACTAAATGGAAAGCTTCAACCAAGAAACTCAAGCTTTAAGAAAACCCAACAATGGGGATTTGAAAAATGGGGAAGAACAAGATTTGGTGAAGAAAAGGACTTACTAATAGAAGAGGGAGGAAATGTTTAGCACCAAATTGATAAATTCCCCAAAGTTAATACTGTATAAGAGCAATATGAGTTGGGAGAAAAGTGTTTAGAGTGTGAGAGAAATGATTTTAAGGCTGAAATATCGAGGAGGGGGAAATATATGTTCCTGGGCGCAGGCTGGCACCATTGGTGGTGGCCAGGCGCCGTTGGCGCTGAAGGCAGCCAGGCGGGCTGGCTCTTCAGCGCTGGCAGAGCGCTATTGCACCGAAGAGAGGCCTAGCACGTGTGCATGCACGATCGTGCTAAGGCAGCGCCATTGGCACTTAATAACGCTCAAACAAACTCTCAAATTAGGAGGTATCAGCGATCGTTAAGAAAAACACATTTATAATTCCCAACGGATGTCGGGGTCAAACCCAAAGAGAACAATGTAATCGCGATCAAGCTAATAAAGAATCTAAGCAACTTATTGAAGTTCAATTAACAAAAGAAAAGATATCGAAAGTGGGGTTGTAGAATAAAAACTAAAGATAAGAAAAAAATAACCAAAAGATAGATTGATCAATGGCTTTCACCTTGCTTTTGCCTAGCAAGGACAACAAGGGAGACTTGGGAATGGGAATCCAATTCACAAGACTTGCACCCAATTAACATGTGGGTAGTGTTGGTTAGAGGTGTGCCTAACTGTCTCTCGACAAATCAAGCATATATCTCGTGTGTTCTCTCGAATCACCACGAGTGAGCAATAACCAACCAAATCAATTTGGGTGAGTTCGCTATTTCTACCTCCAACTCTTAGATGGGGGTTTTCGGTGAATTGAGATATTCCTAGCCTCAATCTACAGTGGAATCCCAAATCCCCACTATTGAACACTCCCAAATTAAGGAACTCCTCTTTCAAGAAAGCACCCAATTAGAAAGCTAAGTCAATATTTGCAATCATTAACTATAAATTCAAACATGGAGGATTCAATAAACCCATATAATCAAGCAAGAGCAAAATCTAGATAAGAATCAAATACCCAACAAGTATTATCTCTAATACAAAACTCAAATCTCAAGTCAACAATACACCAATAAAATAGCAATTAAGAACAAGAGTCGAATAATGAAAACTAAAGATTTTACAATAAAGAGCATCAAAATCTTCACTCCTATGGTGTTGGTTGATGAACTTGCTCTCCAAGCTTTGCTAAAAGTTATGAGAATAGCCAATGATAGATCCCAAAATGGATGAGAAGAGTTTTATGTGAATTAGGGTTTCCAAAAAGGGAAATTTCCATTTCTGCCCCGCAGCTGGCATTTCCTCTTCGCCTACGCATGTGGTCCACCGCATTCGCAAAGAGTCTTCTGTCTGGTTGACCTTTACGTACACAAGTGGTTTGCCGCGTTCGTGTAGCTTCTGCTCAAGTGCCTTTCGCATATGCAGAGGGATTGCCGCATTCGCACAGGCCAATCAGCTGCCAGTTCCATATTTCTCCGAATAGCTCCCTTTTTGACTTATTTTCATCCGAATTCTTCCCGAACACTTCTAAACACAGATACCTGCAAAATAGAAGTAAATTTGTATCAATTGCACTATTTTCCCACTTAATATTAGCAAAAGCATAAGATTAAAAGCTAAATAAGTAGGTAGAATACCAACTTATCAAACCCCCAAACTTGAACTATTGCTTGTCCTCAAGCAACTAAAAACTCTATTTCAAGAGGCACACAATACAAGTGCAAAGACATCACTTCAAGTCAAGGAAAACCCATTTCAATTACCAAGTAAGACTTCGGTTGGTACTAATGATTAGTCAATTACATGATAACTTAACCCAAGCGTTCCCCTCTATTCAAAATATAATTCAAGGATGCAATAGAACATTAAGAACAACCAAGTGACAACAACCAATCCTCAAGATGTGACTCAAAAATACTAGCTTACCAAAACATGCTCAATTGACTCATTTTTAGAGTTTATCAATGTCACCAACTATCCTAATTCGCATGCCCTCACAAGAACAAAAGTCCCAAAAACACACATTATGTACAAACACAATCACAACGGACAACTACCAAAACACTCACACTTACAAGGAATTTCAAGTACCAACAAGTATCAACCATAGGCTTGCCCTTATTTTCATTCCCCACTAGCTTAAGAACAATCGGTCGGAGATCTCAAAGGGATTTTCTAAGCTTCACTACAACAAATTTCATTATCAATGACAAATTATTTTGTCATTTAAAAGTTATATTTCATCAGACAAAATATTTTGTGAAGAATTTTTTTTTGTCAAACTTCCGTCTCTAAAGGTGCGTCGCTAAAGGTATACAAAGGCAATTTAGTGTTTCGTCGCTAAATAAAGTCACATTAACTACGAAATTCCTTTTTTGTCCCCAAATACATAATATTTATGACAAACTCATTCGTCTAGAAAAGTATAAAAAATTATAGTTGATAATGTATTTTTGTCACTAAAAAGATTATTAATACCGACAAAACTACCTCGTCACTAATCTTTTCAATCAATTAGTGATGATATCAATTGTCTCTAAAGTTATATCTATTTTGTAGTTAAATAAAAGTAATTTCATCACTAAAAATATTCTTTTATACACGAAAATATATTGTCTTCAAATGTATAAATTAGTGACAATTTTGGTTTTACAAAAATGGCTTATAATTTTGTAGTTGAAATGTATCATGTCGTCACCAAAAACATTATTTTTAATGACAAACAAAATTGTCACTATAAATTTTCATGATTAGTGACAATAATACTTGTGATAAAACACAAATTTAATTCGTAATTAATTAAAGATTGAATTACATTATTGATCAAAACACAATTTTAGGACAGGCTATTTTTTATCACAAATATAATCAATTTATGACAATAATGTATAAAATGTGATTATTAAAAATATAATGTAATTTAATCATTATATTTCTCTATCTTGTGAGTCCTTCCACTTGTTTGAAGTGAGAAAAATAATAGAGCTGTTATTTCCAAATTTATTGGTAGCACTCTCAAACTTATTTCTACACAGCTCCTGCATAAATAAAATGAAAGAGAAGTTAAACAACTTTATTAATAAGCTTTCAGCAACTCATGTCAATTAACACTACACATTAAGGATAGCAGATCATAGGAAACTCATAAGACGTGGAATGAGCCTTAAAGCCTAGATCTTTACCCACTTTCTATTTGTTTATGTAATATTTTAAATCTTAAAAATGTTGTGTGGTTGGACATGCAAAAAAAATGGTATATAATATATACTAGATGAGTCATGACCCATGTTGCGGAAACATACCAAGTAAGACAGCTCTTGGTGTAACTTCTATTTGAAAAGTTGGTGTGCTAAACTAAACATCAGCACCTTTTCTACAATAAGGCATGTGTTAAGAATTTCAAGTTTGTTTAGAAAGTCCTCCCGGAGCTTTTTAGTCAATCATCATACTGCTTCCTCACAAGACAACAACCACAAATACAAGATATTTGCCACATTTTCCCTAAAATAAAAATTAAAAATTGAAGAACACAAATAAAGATTTCATAATAGATACCTAGTGCAATAAATAAAAGAAAAAAATTGTTAAAAGATGAGAATCTTACCACAATAAACATAACTGAAGCTTAAGAACCTTCCTTGATTATTGTTCTAGTTAACAAAATGAATCCTCGTGATTTTTCTTTTGACAGATTTGGCCTGGCATTACAAAGAGGAGTGGGGATATGTCAAAGCGTTTGAAATCAGATATGATTATAAAAAATAAATATAACCCACAAAATTCCAGATCTCACAGCCAAACTTAGTAGTAAAAGTAACATAAAAGAAGAAATAAATCACCCAAAAAAAAAAAAAAAAGAAAGTCATAGCGTGCTCACTTAAAAATGTTCAAGGCTACCGAAAGAAATGAAAATCAAACTATAAATGGCATGTATAAAAAAAATACTCAAAAAGTATGTATATTGAGCAATAAAACTAACACGCATTGAAAAGAATTAGAACCATGTAAATGACAATTGAATCGTACATCTGAGTTTGAAAAATTTGTGAGATTTGAAACTAACATCTCGATTTTATATTCGAAAGAGTAGTCAGATAATTGACCTGACATAGGATGTAAACATTCTTCTTAGACAACAAACATGTTTTGCTTGCAATTACCTTCATTACATTTTCGAAACAAAAGCAGGGGAAAATGATTACAGGACAATCAAGGTCACATGAAAGAAACACATACCCAATATATATAACTGAAAGAAATGGGCAAAGCTCGTCGAAGAAGAAGCTGGTAAAGAGGACCTGAACTGAAGCACAAATGACGACAGAAGAAGTCTGAACTGGAAGGTGCTAATTGAGAGAGGAACTAAACCAAAATGAACCTGGAAATTGGTCTATCCAAGTGCATTACACCTGGTTTGCTAACATGAAGTGCAGTAGACACGTGTACTTCAAAAAATGTGCAATCTCCAGAAGGTTCTTGTTCGTCTCATCCTTTGTCAAAGCACAACGTACAATTTCTTGTAGCAATGTTCGTCCCCCATTTGTTCACTTATATATATTAGAAAAATAGAAGTGGACCAAACTCACACCATCACTCCAATTAAAGGTAGATATTAGGAATCCTCTATCACTTTGACACACATTCTCATGCAAGCCAAATAAACACAAATTTAACATCACTATTGTCGCACCCTATTTTAAATGGGTTTAAGCCCAAGTGTGACATATTGACAATTCCAAGGGTAAAATTAGAGTCACCACCTAACAAGTTAACTAGGTGTGTTAGGGCATTAGGCACCTATACTGTTTCTAATTTGCACCTTAACTCCATTAAAGTTTGTGCAACCTAAAAATCTAGACAAGAATTCAAATAAATTAAGAGAAAGATGTGAGACGCCCCTCAAAATCTGCATTAAGCACAATTCCTTTCCAAGCGTAGGTTAATTAACTTAGACAATGTGATTTATTAAACCAAGTAACCTTTTATGCTAGTCGAGCCAATAGGAGGATAAAGAACTTCAAGGAAGTGATAAGTAGCCAAGTATTTGAAATTGTTTTGAATTTATAACCTTAAGGTACCTCCAGATTAAATCATCCAAGTCATGTCTTTGAAGTGCGACTATGTAGACTTCTTTTAACTATCTAACATAGGTGTTAAAGTAAAATTTCGTAAGCTCAAATAATCTTAGATGTACAAGCGTCAAGATCTAAGCAAGACAAATTCTAAAAGAAGAAACAAATTGTATGCCTTCAGACGTTCAAAGATTATTAATTAAGGACTTAAGGAAATAAATAAATAATTAAATGGTCCAAAAACTACGTAGCCTAAAACCTTAGAATATAATTACTTCTGACTATAGCTCACCTCCAAGTCTATTTGAAATGTTAGTGAGATGCACATCAGTTCTATTTAAACGTATACCTCAAGATCACTTATCTCCCTAAATTGTCTAATAACGACATACTTCTAAATGACTGTTAAATCTACTTTAAAACTACAAACTCGAAAAAAAAATCCTTATCGAACAAGTCAATATTCTAACCTTCAAATGCATAACAGATTATGGTTTAAAGCTTTAGATTTTCTAGGACTAACAAAATATAGCAAAAATATTGGATAACTATACTGGCAAGCTACTACCTTGTTTTTAACTAGAGCTACATTTTCCATTATTTCATCCTACATGAGCTAATTTTATAACCCAAAATGGATTGGATCTGCTGCATTTATCATAAAGCATGTAAAATAATGTTTATCACTCATTTTAATCTCAACTGTATTTGATAAGGCATTAGAAGAGTTGATCCTAAAATTTGCACCCATGACATAACTAAAGTGTTCTGAACAAGTTGTAATTTCTTATGTTGTCAAACAACGTAAGAATCTAAAGCAAGTAAAATAAACAAAATTATGAACTATCTAGTAAAAACCTTAACTAAGTAGCGGGACTCTTCAAAAATGTCAACAGGTGTGGATCGGGTCCTCCCAAAGCAGTGTATTCTTGGAGAATCAGATACGGATGCAGCAATATATTTGAAGAGTATGAGACTCCGAATAACATAGATGTTAATGAACTCTCACAAATTTTCAACAAGTCACGAATCAATGAAGATTGTCAATAATGACATTATTCACTAGATGAAGTATCAAAAACCACAAGTTCAACACCAAAGTTACACTCTCTAAATGCACCATTCAATTGTTATGACATTACTTGTTAACGAAATAAGAGGACCTAATTTTATTTGTATCTACTAACTTTAACAATTATCAGGATTCATTGTCTCTACTAACTTCACATACAAAATTTCCTCCTAACCGTAGGCACAAACCAAAGAGATTCCACTGATAGTTCAACTATGTTGTAGATAGAAAATTTCATGGTTAATTTCCTTATAATGAGAGGACATTCACAAGAAAACCAACAAATTCTCACATAGATGAGTCAATTGCAAACCTAAAAATAGAGTTAAGTACCTTATCTTTTCAGATCTTAATGTAAGATGAAATTACATCTGGCCAATTTAAAGAAAATGAGAATATAATGTAACCCAACCAAAAAGTACAAAATTCAGTACTTACAACAAAACTGGATATAAGAGCTCTTGAAGTCTACCGGGGCGCACTTCTTCACTCATCAATTTAAGCCCGGCTAGGAACACGTGAATCCTTCAGAAATACCCAAGACCCGCGAAGATACCACCAATAAGTCATATTCTCAAACCTAAAAATAACTGGTAAAAAGACCTCAATATCAAACCAATTGAACAACAAACGACATAATTTGTGGTCTCAAAAGTCAGTACAGGAGCCATAAATGAGAAGAACAATCATTTCTCAAATGAGCATAGATACTACCATTTTTTCAACAAAAAAAATATCACTGTCAAATATTTAACCACTTAACAGCCCCTGAAATTTTGCCGAAATAGATACCTTATCAGTTGTTGCGCAATAGATTTTGATTTGGAAATTTTTTGTCTCTTTTACCAAAACTGCAGAAAAAAACCCCTATCCAACTGGCAAAAACAGCAATATATACACCCATCAATGGTGGAACTCTGATTACTGGAACAAAATTGATGCATATAAAGAGAGACTGCACCTGAAGTTATTGAAGTGAAACGAAGAAGCAGTTCCGGACTTCTGTCTACTAAATTGAAAAGGGAAAACCTAGAAGATTATTAGAATTAAAAGAGGGAAAGATTGAGAAATTTTTTTATAAAGGAAGGAGAACTTTCCGCCTTTGATTTTCGAGCAAAAAGTAATGAAATTTTGGGGAACAAAACAATTAGGGGTCGTTTCGTAGCTGGTTAAAGTTATGTATGTATTAGTAATGTAAGGATTAGTTATGAGGGAATCTATATATTATTTATGCACGTATTAATTATGTAGGGATTAGTTATTCATGTATTAGTTATACATGTATTACTTATTCTACCTTCTATCCTGAATAATATAATACATAGATTCCCTCATAACTTATACATGTATTAGTTATGTGGGTTTCTAAATTGCAAATCAAACACAGTATTAATTTTATACATGAATAATTTACCTTATAACCAGCTACCAAACGTGATATTACTTATGCAGGATTTAATACATGTATAACCCACCTCCAAATCAGCTACCAAACGACTCCTTACTTGTTGCATTACGATGTTATTTTTTGGTAAAAAAATTAATCCCAATCGAAAATCAAATCAAATTAACTAAATAAAGCTATTTTATTTTATTTTAGGTTTGATTTGGATATAAGTTTGAAAAAAATGATAATATTTGATTTGATTTGATTTGAATTGAATTTGCAACAACAACATAATCAGTCTAATCCCACAAAGCGGGGACCGAAAAGAATAAAGTATACGCAAATTTTAATCCTATTTAGGTAGAAAGGTTATTCCCGATAGACTCTTAGCTCAAAAGAAAAATAGTCTAAAACAATATAGAGAAACAAATAACAAAAATAAAAAAGTTATGGTAAGATACTATAAAAAATCTGGACAGAAGTCATAACAAGGTAAAACAATAATCGAAGTACAAAAGGAAACATATACTAATCAAACTCAAAGGACAAGAAACTACGAAGGTAATATTACGACTAATAGTACATAAAAATAAGTGTGACAATGCTTAACTATCTAACTAACTTTCTACCCTAATCTATGACCTTCATAACCCTCTATCTAAAGTCATATTCTCAGTAAGCTGAAGTTGCATCATATAATGTCTAATCACATCTCCCAAATATTCATTCGGTCTATCTTTAGCTTTCTTAGTTTGATTTGAATTTATTAAAAACGAATCGAGTAAAAAAATCGAACTAAATCAATAAGTTATTTACATAAATTTTATAATTATATATATACACTATACAGTGTATTATATTTTTCTAAATAATTTTCAATATGTGTATACCTTTTTATGAATTCTATTTATTTATAATAGGCTAAAAGAGAGAAATATCATTATGTCTCTTAAAATTTGAAAAAACTAAGTTAAACCGAATCAAATCGACAACAACCAAACCTATGGATTCGAATTATCTTTGGTTTGGTTATAATAATTAAAAAATCAATTAAATTGGATTGATTTTGATTTTACCTCAAAACTGATCCAAACCAAATCATGAACACCCCTAGTTGACATATTAATTACCTAACAATATACCCCTCTACTTTGCGATTTAGAATTGAGATATACTCATTAAAAAGGTAGCTCACGTTATTGTGTAATAAATAGAGCACATTTGCCCTTTTCGTTGATGGACTTATTTACCGAATTTAAAGATGGAAAAAATACATGCATGCCTTATATGAGCAAATTATTTACAATTAAATACCCTGTTACAAAAATACCCCCTAGGCCCTAACTTATTATAAAAAATACTCCCTTCCCTTGTAAATTTTGTAGTTATTTAGCTCTCTTTTCATTTTTTTTCTTTTTAATTTCTCTACTTCTTTTCTTTTTTCTACTTTTCTACTTTTTTACTTTTTCTCATTTTTTTAAATTTTTTTCTTTTTTCTTCTTTTCTCATTTTTTTATTTTTTCCTTTTTTATGTTTCTTTGTTCATTTTACTTTTTCTCAAATTATATTTTTTTTGTACACCATAATCTGATTTATCCTAAATTTTGACACTCTTTTTTATTATTTATTTTTTATTTCTTTACTTCTTCTAAATTTTTTTCTTTTCTACTCCCTTTCCTTTTTCTCATTTTTATTATTATTTTCTTTTCTCTTTTATTATTCATTTATTTTGTTCATAAATCATGTTATTTTTTATTTTCTTCTTCCATCATAATTAATTTTGACTTTTTTTTGTGATTTTTTTTTAATTTCTTTTTCCTTTTCTAATTTTTTTTCTTGCATAATCTATTTTTATTCATGATTATTTTGCTCCCTTTTTTATTTATTTTTATATAACAATAAAAGGTAACTAATATAGTAAACATTCGTTCATATTATTTTTTTCTACTCTTTTTTTTTCTCATTTTTTTTCTTTATTTTTTAATTTTTTTCCCTCCTTTTTTTGTTCATTTGTCTATTTTTCTTAAATTATATTATACTTTATTTTTTTAATCATAATCTAATTTCATACTCAATTTTAGCTCCTTTTTTATTTTTCTATTTTATTTTATTTATTTTTAATTTTATTTTTAATTTTATCTAAAAAAAAATTCACAATCTAATTTCATTCACATTCATTGAAATTTACTTTCATCCTTCAGTCTGACACTTTTTGGTCCTCCATAATACCATCACGATATATCTATATGTTGACATAGTATCATAGAAAATTGCTTCAGTCCTTCATTAAGATACTCCTTAATATATCATCACAGTATATCTGGATACTAGCATAGTATCATGAATGACTGCTTCAATCCTTCAACGAGACATTCCTCAGTATATAATCACGTATATATATATATATATATATATATATATATATATATATACACACACACACATATTGACATGGTATCATGGAGGACTATTTTAGTCCTCAAGGCACCCTTCAGTCCTCCATGATATCATTAGTACCACATAAATTGAGATGGCGAGAGTGACATATATTATCTAAATATTATGTAAAAATATTATAAATCACAATAATTAATAATTTAAAATATTTTAAAATTATACAAAAAATTAATTGACTCTCCAAATTTCATATATGCCACATAAATTATGATAAAAAATAGCATATATTGAATCCGTGCAAGCACGAGCTCTTGTATTGGTATTTTAAAGAAGTAAGAACTATTTTTCTATATCATATGTTAATTTTCATAATAAAACAACATAAACAATATAAAAGATAATTTAGTTATCGTTGAAAATTACTCATAAAAAAATAAAGTACAAATAATATGTATTTAAATGAGTTTATGTCATATACATTATTTGTGTGAAGAAATTTTACACTATCAAATTTATTTATTTATTATAATATGTAATTTGTATTATTTTAAAATTTATAAATCTCACATTTTATGAAAAATTACTTATAGTTATATTTGTATGAGTTGATAGTAATTTTTTTTTACTTTATAATATATAGGAGTATTACATGAAATAAGTAATTATCACGTCAATTAAGTATATAAATTACAATAATTTAATACCAAGTGAAAAAAATTTGTCATTTAAATTAATTTTTTTAGATTTAACAAATCATACTTTATAATTTCCTCTAGACGCATGAAGTCAGCAATTAATTTTGCAAGAAAAAAATTCTATATTTTTTTATAGATATTTATGTTCTAATAAAATAAATTGAAAATTTTACACCATAAAAAAGAATAAAAATTTACACGAAGTGTAATATCCTATTAAAATAGATTAATTATTAATATACAAAACACTTTTAAAAAATTGTGCTTAAAAAACGTGGTATACACGTTAGATGTCACATCATAGGGACACACTTAACATTTTAAAAAAGATACTTAGTTATTATGTTTTTATGAATTTATATTTAACTTTTGAGGTTATAGCATAGAAACAAATAATGTAGAATTTATATGAAATGATAATTTTGATCTTGTTCTCCCACTTTTTCACTCTTCTGCGTAATAAATATTTAACTTGTTTTTAGTTAAAAAATTGTCAGACAGCTTTTTAAAAATTTAAAAATAGTTTTCATCTTTGTGGGGTCACTGTTTCCATTTTTTTTGTGAAATTTGAATCTGATTATGTGCTTAAAAACGTGAAAGAGAAGCTGGCATCCGTTGGATGGAGCTTCGATTTGAATATTTTTGAATTTGTCCTGCAGCTTTGGATTTAAAATTTTGTTGATTAAATAAGTTGGTTACTATCATTTAAAGCTATAAATCGGAGTTTAGTATACTGATTAAATCAGTTGGTTACGTATCATTTGAATAAGTGAAATGAAATGTATGAAATAAAGATCCTTCCGTTGGTGTTTGAATTATTCACCTACAAATTTTAAGTCGTCACTAAATAAAATATTGTATATTTTGTGACAAATTTTTATTTTCACTATGGTCCTAGTAGAGACAATAAAACGTTCGTCACTAATTATTTTTATTATTAGTGACAAAAATTAAGGTCACAATTAAATATAAAAATTTGTGGCTAAAGCTTAACATATTTAACTACAAATTCGAATTTGTCGCTATTATAACAACACATTTTTTGTGACAAAATTTTTTCGTATTTAAAATTTAACTAATTTTAAGGAAAAAAATATTTTGTCACAAATTGAGTACATTATTAGTGACAAAATATTTTGTCACTCATAACTTAAAATTTGTAGTTAATGTTACTAAATAAATGGCGCCAATTCATTTTTTGGCGGGAAATTTTAGTGGACGTAACTTTGCTACAAAATTTTGTGTTTCGTCACTAAAACTATGTGACTCTTGGATTTAGACACGAAATGTAATTTTCATCGCAAAAAATGAACAATTAGTGATGAAATTTGTATCGTAGTGAATAATTTCGTAGCTAAATTTGTTGTAGTGCTTGTAATGTAGGCTCGGGGACGGGTAGGATACGCATTTGGAATCAAGTGACTACATCCTCCTCGAACTCTACACAACTTTTTCAATTCGAAACCAAGGCCATTTCTTTCATTTTCATTCAACATGAGGCACCATTTCACTCATTCTTATTTGAAGCCCCAATTCTTATCATTTTCTTCACCTTGGAGGATTTTCTTTCTTTCCTTTCCTCTTTGCTTTTCTTTTCAAAATCTTTCTTCTTTTTGACAATTCTTTTTATGCAACAAACAAAGTTAAAGTCAATTAGCACTCCTCCAAGGTACCTTTTATCAACCCCCAAACTTAGGCTTTTGGCCTTGATTTCACACTTGTGGAGTTCAAGGAGGGACGGGTTTAAAAGAGGGATTCATTTTCAAAATGGTTCAAGGCTTGTACCGAGGTTGCGAAAGAAGAGGTATTAGGCTCAAGAGGGGTGACTAATGATTCAATTTAAGTGCAATGGTGGCTTTTAAGGCTAAGTAGGCTTCAATGATCACAAAGAAGGCCTAAGATCATTTCTCCAACCAAGAGTAATCAAGACTAGTATAAAAGACTAACAAGGAAAGTTCTAGTTAACACAAGTAAGCACAAGAATTATTCAACTAAACCTCACCACGCATGGCATGCAAATTATTCAAGAAGGATCAATTTTTACTTCCTACACAAGAACAAATGGAGTCACATTCTTCACTTTCACATTATCATCACCACTAGTGCACTAAGAGTCACAAAAAGATCACAGGGGTTGTCACAAAAAATTCGGAGGGGTATGCCTATTTCACTTACCATGCAAGACTACTTCATTAGTAT
Organism: Jaltomata sinuosa; assembly: GCA_003996215.1. NCBI lineage: Eukaryota > Viridiplantae > Streptophyta > Magnoliopsida > Solanales > Solanaceae > Jaltomata > Jaltomata sinuosa. Next base: position 53,652 of record QJPP01005623.1, read on the forward strand.
TAAACAAGTCAATCGCTACCAAAACCTCAAAAGATAAGGATTTGCCCTTAAGAATGACGTCACTCAGTCTATCATTGGGTCAATCCATCTATCTAAATCAATATGGCTACTCAAGGTTTGTTGTAATGACCCTCCCGGTAATTTTCCTATTTTTTGTGCTTTTTTCGTGTTTCGAGCTTTTCCTCAGCGGCTACAGGTCATTTATAACTTGTCGGGACTGATGGTTTGGTGCCCGGACTATTCGTTAGGTCGTAATGAGCATTTCCTGTTTTAGCACTTGAACTTAGAAAATCTTTGACTTCGGTCAACTTTCTTGGTAAACATGCTCAGAATCGAATTCCGACAGCTCCAATGGCTCTGGAATGGGGATTTTTTTCTAGTAGGACCATTGGTCTGGGTTTGAGTGCTTTCGGTTTGATTTTGTGTTGCTTTCTGTGTTTTCAAGCCAGTTAGGCTGGTAGGGTTGACTTCGGTCAACATTCGAAGAAGACGGCCTCAGATGGAAATTATGTCACTGCTATTGGCTCCGGAATGTCGAGCCCACTTTTAGGGCTTCCGGACTTGTTTTGGGGTTTGAGTTTCGAGTTAGTTTTGAGTGTGGGCCCCACTTTTCCTTAAAATGACCTCTGTTGGTAAATTCGTTGATTCCATTGAGTCCGGAATGTCATTTTCACTCAAATAACTCTATTGGTTTTCAAGAATCGGGTTCCGATCGTGCCTGGAATGCCCCGGAGAAGTTTGGAAAAACTGCTGCTTTTTGTTGCAGGCCAGGCTTTCAGCGCCAGCCAGCGCGATCGCGCGCGCGCGCCTGAGCCTTCAGCGCCAGCCTGCGGCCAGCCCTTTTAAAATCTTGTTTTTCACAATTTTTAGCTCATTTCTCACTTCTTTCAACTCCAACTTCATTTTTCTCAACTCGAATTACTAAAGAACAATGTGGGCTCGTGGGAATTCTAAAATTTCCGTTAATCTCGCTCCTTTATCGTGGGTACTTCTCTTCTTCTTCAAGCCTTGCCCTCCTCTTTTAGCTTGAAAACCTTCATTGTTGAAGCTCTTACAAGCTTGATTTTTTTTGGGTTAAAGCTGCGTTGGTGAGTTTGGTTTTTCGTGGTAGTTGTAGTTCCAGTCCATGGTCGATTTTTGCTTCCTAATTGGTACGTTTCTGCCCTTGAAAATCGCAATTTTCCACTTTTGTTCTCATGAATTAGTAGTACTTTGGGGCTATTTTGAGCTTCGAAATGAACTCCGTTTGAGCTCAAATTTTGAGCATGGGTTCCTAAATTCACCACGAACATAATTGTGAATTTTATTTTTTGTTTCGCTGCTCGGTCCCCGAGGGTCATTTTTTGACCTGATTTTCCATATAGCAATATGGGTGTCGTTCTTCTCGTCTTGACACCTAGATTATGTTCTTGATAGCGTGGCAGCTTTATGAGGCTATTCGAAAGGGGAAGGCACACGAGTGATGATTCGTGTTTGCAGTTCGGCCCCGAGGTAGGTTATGGTTTACTTTTTAGACTGGGTTAGTTAGATACTATATATTTGTATGTTACTGGAACGCTAGGTTGGATTTTAGATAGGCTTTAGGCTTGAATCCTGTTTATCATGTTAACTGGCCATTTCGGGTTTTTAGCCTAGAACTGTATGTTATCCTTAGCCTAGGAGCGTACTTCTTCTGTGTGACTAGTATAAAATCCTTAGCATGCTTCTAGGAGGCTTTAGAGGTAGAATAGAGTCCTTTCCCGTTGGTTTTTGCTTTTATTTACGTTTTACCCCTTTACTCTATCATTGTGTGTAACTGTGGGCTCGAGGCCATGGCTAGGATTTGGATGGAGTTCCAGGTTAGTTCTCTTGGTTTGGAGGGTATTCTTGTCCTGTTTGATCTGATGGTGTGGTTCTTCCTCTATTTGTGAACATTCATACTCATATTGCATGGCATATCATTGGTACAACAGGGATGGTTTTTCAAAGGTTTTGGTTTGAAATGAGGCTTTACCGGTTGTGGAGATTTCTGGACTTAAATGAAAATTACTTTGAGTATTACTATGGGATTTTGGAAAGAAAAGGAGAACTACTATTTTATATATATATTTATAGTCCAATGCGGTATTTCGGACCCCCGATGCGTTATTCTGGGTATTTTATTCTCATATATATATTTATAGTCCGATGCGGTATTCCGGACCCCCGATGCGTTATTCCGGGTATATTACTCTCATATATATATTTATAGTCCGATGTGGTATTTCAGACCCTCGATGCACTATTCTGGGTATTTTACTATTTCACATATATATATGCATAGTCCAATGCGGTATTCCGGGCGTCCGATGCGATATTCTGGCTTTATATTATATTGCATTCATACATGCATCATCGTGCACCGCATTACATTTGCTTTGGCATGTGGATTGACCTTGGTTTGGCTTGATGTTATTTTCCTTTATTTTCTTCTTTTTTTGGTTCATTGGCATGTCTCCGGCTTTATAACTAGATTTAGATGGATCCTTGTATAGTTAGTTGCTTTCCTGTATCTATTCTTTATATATTATCTTTTTGTGCTCGGTCGGCCTATGATGCCTACTGAGTACCCATTGTCTTGGTACTCATACTACACTCTGCATCTTTTTCTGATGCAACACCTAGTACGAGCCACCCTCATTGACCTTTCTGTCATTTGAGGCATGTTGTTGTTCGGATCGCGGTGAGCTCCCGACGCTTTTGGAGACTTTACATGCTTTCCATCTTGTACGTCCTGTCTATATTTTGTATTTTGGATAGACAGAGGTTATTGTATAGCTACTCCTTACTTTAGTCGCTCTTGTACTAGTGACACCAGGTATGGGTTGGTTCTCGAGTCTGTTTTGTCTCATTGGTCACTTTAGGGCCTTCTTATGTTTATTTTGTACGATGGTATGTATATATGCTATTGGCCCTGTCTTTTCATTTATGTCTTCCGCTTTTCCTTACTTTAACTGCTTTATTATCATCCGCATCATTGGGTTTGGATTGCCTACTGGGAGGTTATGTAGGCACTATCATGACCCGATTTTGAATTGTGACAGAGTGGTATCAGAGCTCTAGGTTCACCGGTCTTGCCAGTACAAGCTCAAGTGTCTAGTAGAGTCTCGTGGATCGATACGATTACATCTGTATCCTATCTGCGAGAGGCTATAGGACATTCCTAGGAAAGATTCCATCTTGTTTGATTCTTGATCGTGCGTCTTTGACTCTATCGACTTCTAAAACTACAGTTGTTTCCTCCCTTCTCAGAAACCCACGACGAGTACGACAACGGGTGATGTCGAGGCTTCTGCGCCTGTTACTTCAGTGATTCTTTCAGCCCCTGGGATTTCAAGTATGGGCTTACCGCTTTAGCTAAGAAGGGTTTCGGGGCTAGCCCAACTTTCGGTACGATTTATGGCTACCCCAGTTCCTCAGGACACCATGGCTAGGATTCCAAGTTTTCCGGAGGGGGTGTCTATGTCATGGGTAGGGGCAACACTCGATTCTTCGAGGGGTGCTTTGGCCAGGTTTAAGGTTACGGTTTCCCTACCTTAGGCTTTGCATTTGCTGGTTGTAACTGTAATTAACTGGCACCCTTGGGTTGGGTATTCTAGGTTGGCACCCCAGAACTTACCCATTTTTTCTGTCGTCTTATTTCTGCCTTTTTGGTAGTGTTTGATATAATGTTGTAGTATTACCCTTATGTCCCCCATGGACTTTCTATCTGCCTTTGGACCATAGATAGTGGGATATCTGGGAATGTCTGTGAATCCCAGACATCAGGTTGTGATTTTAGTTTGGTTATGTATGTTGTAGAGCTGATTGTGCCAGTGCAAGGCCGATAGGTTGATTGTGAGTTGTTGGGATTTTATCTGTTTTCGATCATATCATTCATGCAAAAGGTTTCCTGCATATTTTACTACTGTTTTGGCTATGGGCCTACTATAAATGGTTTATAAAACTTGCATGGCCTTATGGGCCCATTTTCGGTAAAATGACTATAAAAGGGATTTGGAACTGACTTTATGAATTTGCTTGGGGTAAAAAGGAGTATTATGATAATGTTATCATCGATTTTCGTACTGATACTAGGCTCGACTGTGCCATAGAGCTAGGCATATTTTTATTTATGGATTTAGTCCCAGATACACTTCGGGCACCCTATATAGGGGTCTTAGAGTTGTGGTTTACTGTTTTAGACCCGAATAGACTCAGAGCAATTATGCTTTGAAATCCCTTGATTTTTGTATGTGGTCACTTAAACTTGCATGGATCTTGCCAATCCGAACTAGGGGCCATGAGCTGCGAGTGCCAAGGGAGGTGCATACAGTACTACGGTCACATCTAGTTCCATTATATCATTCATATTGTGTTCGGATTCTTTGTTGCTGGTTGTTCAGTGGGAGCTCCGGTGGTATAGGATGCTGGAGGGATTGTATGCTCTTGTGTGAGCTCCTCGGGTGTGCAGGTGCTTGTCAGGATTATAGGTGCTTTAGCGTACGCTATCTTCTTGTGATGTTCGTAGTCGCCTTTCGATCGGTTGTAGATGTACTTATTCCATCCTATGGTAGTACTTGCGAGTTTTGGTGTTTTTTTGAGTGGTTTTTCTTGGTAGATTATTCTTTAGTAGTGGATGGGGTGAGTTGTCCTTGAGAGGTGTTTTCCCAGAGTTTTGACTCGTGGGCAGGTCTTGCTAGCTTTATTTCTAGTTTAGTCGTGGTTCTAGGTTTGGGCTGAGTGTTTCTTTTGTCTAGCGACCTTAGGTGGTTGTTGCCTAGGTCATTATCTATCATGTGCCAGGATTGTCTGTTAGTATGGTGTGGTACCGGTGGTAGTACCGGAGTTTGAACTCCTGTCTTAAGTCGAGTGGTGTAGGTTATGCTGATGAGAATTGGTTGGTTTTGTTTTCTCGAGTGATCTAAATTGATCTTCCTTAGTGTTGGGTTTGGTAGGTTAGCAGGTATGGTTTGTTTTTATGGTTCCTTCTGTTCTAAGTCCAAATGAGTTCTTTTCTGCCCTCTTCAGTTCTGGATGATATAATTGAGTTTGAGTATGGCATCGTGGTCGGGTTCTGGCTTTATCTGTGTGGCTAAGTATTGGTTGTAGTGTCGTGAGTGAGGTTTTACTATGGAATTGTGGCCTTGCGGTTGGATTTTTGATTATAGAATTTTTTTCTTTGGTTGACTTAGGCATTCGACCTACCCTCATTCTGTCGTATCAAGTATTGCCGGTAGGAGTTGTGAGAGCTAAGGGAATAGCTCCAGGTTGCATTTGAGAGAGAGCTTGTTAGGTTTGGTGTTTCCTTGGAGAGGGGTGTTATTGGGTTTGCGAAGGAGGGTGATGACTCCTTGTTCGTGCTTATGTGTCATAGTAGTTGGCAGAGGTGATGGTTGAGAGCTACTAGGGTTTGTGTGTGTGGACATGACTCGACTGACTACATATTGCAGTAGCTTTTCTTCGATTGGTCCGAGGTTAGAGTTCTTGTTTGCGAGGGATCGAGGTAGTGGTCTTTTTCAGTACTACCTTTGGGGACTCATTACCTCAATTGTGATTTCCTGTGTTGTTCTGTAAATGATCCAAGTCGTTGTAGTGTTACAGTTTGGGCAAACTGTATGTTCAGAGCCTAGCTGACTCCAGTTCCTAAGTGTTCATCAACAGTGTATGGATATACGCAGAGGTTTGACAAGGGTTGTGGTTGTCAACTAGAATTGGGTTTCAGAATTATGGGATAGAAAACTACTCCGGGTGGTTCATGGTTGGTTCTCTTGGGTTGCAGCTTCTAGAGTTGGGAGGCGATGAGTTTGGACAACTTAGCATCCTCATTTCAGTTATGGAGTGACAGTTAGTCTTGGACACCTAGTCCCTGGCTAACCATTGAGCTAGACTGGACATTCCATCTTTCAGTGGTGTTCTAGATACTATGAGGTTCCTTCTATTATGGTTGGATAGATTCAGCGGTGTAAGTTTGAGATTCGACAGTGGTGTATTATGTATGATCAGCTTGTGCGGGTTGAGACTAGCGAGGCTATTGTGGGTTCTAATGATACTTTGAGGATAGTGGTCGCCTTTGTATCCCAAGGGTTTAAAAGCTTGGTTTGTTAGTTCTTTAGGGTTGTCTGTTATGTGGGGTTCCAGTGTTGGTTGGACTCGGCTAGTGTGGACTAGTAGTTCGGTATGTTGCAGGCTTCAGAATCGGTAGTATGGTGTGCTGATGCAGTAGAACGATTGATTCGAGCCAAAGAAGTGAAAATGATGGGTTATGCAAATTTCTATATCTAGATGGTGGTCTTGGACTTCAGGCACCCTTTCCTTGCCTACGGGGTGTTCTGACTTGATATTTGCAGCGTGGTTGACTTCTTCCTAAGTTGAGACTGGTAAGGTGATTTTAGAACTCATGTAGTGTTCGAGTGTTTTGAGCTTAGTTGGTGGTTACAGACCTCGTGGCAGACTTACCACACTCCTTACACGGTCTTGGTTTGGTTTTGGGTCATTTGGGCAGGTTGCCCTGGTTCATTCAGTTTTCATTATTTCAGACTTGGCGCGGTTCAGTGAGGTTGAGTTCATTCTATGGTCAGAAGGTTTTCCTTCGGCACCGGGTGTTCATACATGCCTTTTTCAACCCTGGTGTGCAAGCTTCAGTTGAGTTCAGATGGTTAGTTCAGTCGGTTGGTCCAGATGAGTTCAGGTGGCTAGGCTGGCTTTAGTAAAAGTGGTCATCCTTTGGTTGGTCATCAGTCGGGGTAAAACTACTATAAATTTTGGGGATGCGCACCGGGTTAGTATGTTGGAGGTCAAAAGATAGCAAGCCACAACTTAGTTTGGATTAAATCAGAGTAAAAAGTGTGACTTCATTCGTGATGGAGTGCAAGAAAAAACTAGGGATCTCTGGCATGTCCATTGATACTTCGAGAGTGGATCGAGTGTACGACTTGTGTGCAACTTCATAGTTATGGTGCAAAAGGATTCAAATCAGAATAAGGAGTTTTGCGGATTAGCGGTTCATGAGTTGGAGTTTTAGGCTGGTGGCTTTTCTGGGTAAACTTGGTTGTGATGTTAAGGATTTTGATCTTGTTTGTTGATCACCTTGGTTCTCTGGTTTCAGTGTTGTGTCGGTGCTTTCGATCGATATTCTTAAGGGTCAGTTCTGTTGGGAGATCTTTGGAGGATTTAGAGTTAAAGGTTAGAGTCTAGTTTGACTGAAGAGGTGTTGGGGGTAGGTAGTTTTCCTTTGGTTTAGCTCTGTGGGGTGCCGCCCAGTCGGGGAGGTTACCCGGGTTTTCGAAAGAGTGGTGAGGGCTTAGTATCCGTCTTTGTTCGAGTCTTCAGGTTCTATCCTTTTCCTAACTTTCGCGGATGAAAGTTCTTTTAGTAGTGGATGTTGTAATTACCCTCCCGGTCATTTTCCTATTTTTCATGCTTTTTTCATGTTTCAAGATTTCCCTCAGCGGCTACAGGTCATTTATGACTTGCTGGGACTGACGGTTCGGTGCCCGGACCGTTCGTTAGGTCGTAATGAGCATTTTCTTGTTTTAGAACTTGAACTTAGAACTTTTTTGACTTCGGTCAACTTTCTTGGTAAACATGCTCAGAATCAAATTCCGACAGTTCCGTTGGCTCTGGAATGGGGATTTTGGTCTAGTAGGACCATTGGTTTGAGTCCCGGGGCTTCAGGACTTGTTTTGGGGTATTGAGTTTCGAGTTAGTTTTTGACATGGGGCCCACTTTTCCTTAAAATAACATCCGTTTGCAAATTCATTGATTCCATTGAGTCCGGAAGGTCATTTCCACTCAAATAGCTCTATTGGATTGCGAGAATCGGGTTTCGATCGTGCTCGAAATTCCCCGGAGAAGTTTGGAAAAACTGCTGGTTTTTGTTGCAGGACAGGACTTCAGCGCCATCAGCGCCAACGGCGCCAACGGCGCCAACCTACGGCCAGCCCTTTTAAAATCTTGTGTTTCATGATTTTTAGCTCATTTCTTTCACTTCTTTCAACTCCAACTTCATTTTTCTCAACTCTAATTACTCAAGAACAATGTGGGCTCTTGGGAATTCTCAAATTTTCGTTAATCTCGCTCCTTTATCGTGGGTAATTTCTTCTTCTTCAAGCCTTGTTCTCCTCTTTTAGCTTGAAAACCTCCATTGTTGAAGCTCTTACAAGCTTGGTTTTTCTTGGGTTAAAGCTGCTTTGGTGAGCTTGTTTGTCCGTGGTAGCTGTAGTTCCGGTCCATGGTCGATTCTTGCTTCCTAATTGGTACGTTTCCGCCATTGAATATCGCAATTCTTCACTTTTGTTCTCATGAATTAGTAGTACTTCGAGGCTGTTTTGAACCCCGAAATGAACTCTGTTTGTGCTCAAATTTTGAGCATGAGTTCCTAAATATACCACAGACATAATTGTGAATTTTATATTCTGTTTTGCTGCTCGGTCCCCGAGGGTTATTTTTCGACCCGATTTTCCATATAGCAATATGAGTGTCATTCTTCTCGTCTTGACACCTAGATTATGTTCTTGATAGCGTGGCAGCTTTCTGAGGCTATTCGGAAGGGGAAGGCACACGAGCGACATTTCGTGTTTGCAGTTCGGCCTCGAGGTAGGTTATGGTTTACCTTTTAGACTGAGTTAGTTAGATACTATATATTTGTATGTTACTGGAACACTTGGTTGGATTTTAGATAGACTTTAGGCTTGAATCCTCTTTATCATGTTAACTGGCCATTTCTAGTTTTTAGCCTAGAACTGTATGTTATCCTTAGCCTAGGAGCGTACTTCTTCTGTGTGACTAGTATAAAATCCTTAGCATGCTTCTAGGAGGCTTTAGAGGTAGAATAGAGTCCTTTCCCATTGGTTTTTGCTTTTATTTACGCTTTACCCTTTTACTCTATCGTTGTGTGTAACTGTGGGCCCGAGGCCATGGCTAGGATTTGGACGGAGTTCCAGGTTAGTTCTCTTGGTTTGGAGAGTATTCTTGCCCTGTTTGATCTGATGGTGTGGTTCTTCCTCTATTTGTGAACATTCATACTCATATCGCATGGCATATCATTGGTACAACATGGATGGTTTTTCAAAGGTTTTTGGTTTGAAATGAGAGTTTACCACGGTTGTGGAGATTTCTGGACTTAAATGAAAATTTCTTTGAGTATTACTATGGGATTTTGGAAAGAAAAGGAGAACTACTATTTTATATATATATTTATAGTCCGATGCGGTATTACGGACCCCCGATGCGTTATTCTGGGTATTTTATTCTCATATATATATTTATAGTCTGATGCGATATTCCGAACCCCCGATGCGTTGTTCCGGGTATTTTACTCTTATATATATATTTATAGTCCGATGCTGTATTCCGAACCCCTGATGATCTATTCCGGGTATTTTACTATTTCACATATATATATATATATATATATATGCATAGTCCAATGGGGTATTCCGGGCGCCCGATGCGGTATTCCGGGTTTATATTATATTGCATTCATACATGCATCATCGTGCACCGCATTACATTTGCTTTGGCATGTGGATTGACCCTGGTTAGGCTTGATGTTGTTTTCCTTTCTTTTCTCTTTTTGTTTGTTCATTGGCATGTCTCCAGCTTTATAACTAGATTTAGGTGGATCCCTATATAGTTAGCTGCTTTTCTGTATCTATTCTTTATATATTATCTTTCTACGCTTGGTCGGCCTATGATGCCTACTGAGTACCCATTGTCTTGGTACTCATACTACACTCTGCATCATTTTCTGATGCAGCACCTAGTACGAGCCACCCTCATTGACCTTCCTATCATTTGAGGCCCGTTGCTGTTCGGATCACGGTGAGCTCCCGATGCTTTTGGAGACTTTACATGCTTTCCATCTTGTACGTCCTGTCTATATTTTGTATTTTGGATAGACAGAGGTTATTGTATAGCTACTCCTTACTTTAGTCGCTCTTGTACTAGTGACACCAGGTCCGGGTTGGTTCTCCAGTCTGTTTTGTCTCGTTAGTCACTTTAGGGCCTTCTTGTGTATATTTTGTACGTATATATGCTATTGGCCCTGTCTTTTCATTTATGTCTTCCACTTTTCCTTACTTTAACTGCTTTATTGTCTTCCGCATCATTGGGTTTGGCTTGCCTACTGGAGGGTTATGTAGGTTCCATCATGGCCCAGATTTGGGCCGTGACATTTCTCAACACAACCATCACACTACACTGGCACGTGCGAGTCACACATGTCAAAGTGCAGGTCGCACGTGCAATGCACAGGCCAGACAGTGGGCATGTGCGAAGCCCGTGCGGTTCGCATATCCCTATGTGTGATGCAGTGCTTCCAGCTCAGACAAGTTCTCTCTAGCCTAACGGGTACTCAGACTTCCCCTGGCATCGAAACATCCAAAACACTAACTATAAAAGAAATTAATGAAGCTAAAAATAAAGAAAACTAAGGGCCTAAACCATTCATTCCATCCATAGTAATTTCAAAACCCGACAAGGGCATAAATCCACAAAACACACCCGACAAGGGCACAATAATATCCAAACAAATAAAACAAGCCCGGCAAGGGAACAGTAATATCAAAAATGACAAAACAAGCTCGACGAGGGAACAATAATATCCAACAATAAAACAAGCTAAACTAGATAGAATGTGGTCTAATACACCACCCCCAACTAAGATAGGGCAGCGCCCTCACTGCATCAAAACAAAAGATAAATTTGAGGGGGCTCCCTGAGGTGTCTCAATCTGAACTCGAGGAAGAGGAAAACTCAAGTCTTGCCTCAACCTCATCATCATCATCCTTCGGTTTACCCGATCCACAAAAAGACTTCAATCTATCCATCATCTTGTTCAAGAACTTGCTTTTCTTCTTCTCATGCTCGCTAAACTTCCTTAATCGCTTTTTAAGCTTTCCTTGCCTATGGCTTATGTGATCCAATCGCTTGTTCATTGTATTCAATCTCCCATTGATCAAGTTTTGCTCGGTGGCCTCTTTGGCTAGGACAGTGGAGATTCAGAGCCTACTGGTATGTTAGCTATAGCTGAGCTAGTAGGATGTCCAGCTAACAGCTGCTGAACATGTGCATCCTCTCCTTGAATCTGGCTAGAAAGATGGCGCATACTGTAGGTCCCAGACTGTAGTGGTCCAATAGAGTGAGATGACCCAGATGCACCCATGGAAGGATCAGTGGGCTCAGTGAAAGACTCGAGAAACTGCCCGAAGGATAGAGAAGCTACATCAATCTTTCTCTTCTTAAGCTTTGCTTCTGGGGCCCTTTTCAACAATGGATGAATTAGGGCACTGTCTTTTTCTCAACATCAGTAGGGTGTTTCAACACCCCAGCATCATAGCACAACTGAGTCACCAATAAGGGGAAGAAAAGGCTCTTCGAGCTCCCCATAGCAACCTCTTCCATTTAGTTTACTATATGGACCCTAACATTCATATCCAACCCATCCATGAGTACCGCAATCATCAAGGCTCAGTCAGGGGTCACATCAGTGTCATCCAAGGATGGTATGATCTTTGCATAGATAATCAAGAGCCATGACTTTGCTTCTGCAGTGAACTCATGTGAGTTGACCCCTTTTTTTGAAGTCCACCAATTCGGAGTCACCCCATCATGCAACTTGTCAACTAACCATTGTGATCCTTTTGCCTTTGATATTGCCATATAAAACCCATTATCCGCATCTAGAAGGTTGTACAGTGCATTGATGATTTCAGGGTTGAATCTCACTTGGACCCCTCGAACGGTAGTAACCAACGCGCCTTTGAAGTCGGTGGTTAAAGCATTAGCATAAAATCTGTGACCACCGTGTGATTTGCCTTGATAGGTGGAGGAGCAAAGCAAATCCATCCACGCTCCACCAATCTCTTATAAAACTCTGGCATCTTCCTTTCCCCTTTGTCCATGTTGATTCCCTTCTCCCTAACAAAGGGTTTGGACAAGATCTCATCATACCGATGCTCACACGATACTGCTAGGAATCTGTCCTGATCATAATTGTCCTCCATTTCCACCTCCATAACATTTTCAACTTCATTTTCACTACCGCTGGAGGCCATTTTTTTGGTCAAAGTACCTACAAAACAAATAAACATGTTAAAAGTTCTTAGGGACACTTAAAACAATGTATTATGAAGCACCTAGGCCGAAGAAATAGCCAAAAAAAAAATCTGAGGTGGGCTGTGCGGAGCTACTATTTTGGCACTGCCAGGCATTCCTTCTTCGTGTACACGGCCAGGTGGCTACGTTCGCAAAGGTACTTTTATTTTTCAAAAACTTTTCTCCTTTGCATACGCGGCCAGGTGAACGCAAACGCGAAGGTCATCTTGTTTGCCCAGATCAGTGCCTCGTTGAGGCATTTTCTCAAACACCTGACATGCACAATCTGCTCAAGCTTTGTACAGTATCAATATCATGTTAATCACCACCTTTTTGCACAATTTTGAACACACTTTCACCCAAACCTGTTTTACAATTACCCAATAGTGAACACCAATTTTTAATTCTGACATCACAAATTTTCACCATTGTGATAGCACAAAGAGTTGAAAGGAGTAGAACTAACAACAATATTAAGGCGGGTGAGTCTCATACTTGATGGATTTCACTTCGTAAAGCAACGATGGAAGAGTTGATGATCTTATTTATGTCCCAAAGGAGGAAAAAGAGAGAAACCTTTGTTAAGAGAAATACTTGGGGACTTCTGTGATTTCTAGGCATTTTTAATTACCTGGAAACTGCTTGTAAGCATCACGTTCGCGGGTGGTTTGGTGCATACGCGATAGCCTGATGTTCAATTAGCCTTCGTGTATGCGGCCGATCCACCGCATTCGCAAAGAGGACTCACTGGACCAAATTTTCACATTTTTCTCCAGCTTACTGTTTGCAATGTGTGACATCGGGTGCGATGGGCACTTTGGGAAGTGCAAAATGCACCACTTTCGCACATGCCAATATTTTTGCCTAGCTCACTGGTTGCTTGTGCAATGGTATATGCGACGGGTACTCTTCCAGGTGCAAAAAGCATGTCTTTCAGAGGTATTTTTGGTGCTTCGTAACACTTAGGTCCTCTTCTCATTCCTTTGGGCACCTAAACACAAATCAAAAAGTAAAGTAAAGCATAAAAATAATGGTTTTCCTCCCATCAAGTGCACAATTTAACGTCGCAGCGCGATGCAAGCTACCTCACCATCTAGATCTCCACTTAGAAGATTTGAACCTTCGACCCAAACTTGAATCAAACTTCCGGTGATAATCTTGGGGTGAAGGTTTGAACATGAGAAGGCCATTCTCTTGATTTTCCATTACACACTTTTTTGCCCTCAAGCGAGGAAGGTTACTTTGTCTTCTTTCCACGACAAACTTAAAATCGGATAAACCTTCATCCATCCTCCTTCCAAGGTCATCCAAAATCTTGATTACTTTGACTTTCATCCATCCAATCAAACTTAAGGTCGAAAAATAGTTGGAGTGGGATTTCTGCGTCTCCACCTTCAAACTTGCCTTATTCATAGTATCCTCACTTTGAGATGCCATGGCATCAGTCAACATAATAAAACCAAAAAAAAATAAAAACAACTATTCACAAAATTGAACTAGAGTAAGTAAACTCAAATTCTAAACTAACTCCATATGCCAAATTGTTCCCTGGCAACGGCGCCATTTTTGATAACACTCAAACGTACTCTCCAATTAGGAGGTATCGGCGATCATTAAGAAAAACACATTTATATTTCTCAATGGATGTCGGGGTCAAATCCAAAGAGAAAAATGCAATCGCGATCAAGATAATAAAGAATCTAAGTAACTTATTGAAGTTCTACTAACAAAAGAAAAGATATCGAAAGGGGGGTTTTAGACTAAAAACTAAAGATAAGGAAAAATAATTAAAAGATAGATTTATCAATGGCTTTCACCTTGCTTTCGCCTAGCAAGGACAACAAGGGAGACTTGGGAATGGGAATCCAATTCACAAGACTTTCACCTGATTAACACATGGATAGTCCTTGTTAAAGGTGTGCCTAACCGTCTCTTAAAAAATCAAGCATATATCTCGTGTGTTCTCTCGAATCACCACGAGTGAGCAATAACCAACCAAATCAACTTGGGTGAGTTGGCTATTTCTAGCTCCAACTCTTAGATGGGGGTTTCTGGTGAATTGAGATTTTCCTAGCCTCAATCTAGAGTGGAATCCCAAATCCCCACTATTGAACACTCCTGAATTAAGGAACTCCTCTTTCAAGCAAGCATCCAATTAGAAAGCTAAGTCAATGTTTGCAACCATTAACTATAAATTCAAACATGGAGGATTCAATAGACCCATTTAATCAAGCAAGAGCAAAATCTAGATAAGAATCAAATACCCAACAAGTATTATCTCTAATACAAAACTCAAATATCAAGTCAACAAATACACCAATAAAATAGCAAGTAAGAACAAGAGTCGAAGAATGGAAACTAAAGATTTTACAATAAAAAGCATCCAAATCTTCACTGTTATGGTGTTGGTTGTTGAACTTGCTCTCCAAGCTTTGCCAAAAGTTATGAGAATAGATAATGATAGATCCCAAAATGGCTGAGAAGAGTTTTATATGAATTGGTGTTTCCAAAAAGAGAAATTTCCATTTCTGCCCCGCAGCTGGCATTTCCTCTTCGCCTATGCGTGCGGTCCATCGCATTCACAAAGAGTCTTCTGTCTGGTTGACCTTCGCATACGCGAGTGGTCTGCCGCTTTTGGGTAGCTTCTACTCAAGTGACCTTCGCATACGCGGAGGGACTGCCACGTTCGTATAGGCCAATGAACTGCCAGTTCCCTATTTCTTCAAATAGCTACCTTTTTGACTTATTTTCATCTGAATTCTTCCCAAACACTTCTAAACACAGATACCTACAAAATAGAAGCAAATTTGTATCAATTGCACTATTTTCCCACTTAATATTAGAAAAAACATAAGATTAAAAGCTAAATAAGTAGGTAGAATACCAACTTATCAGTGCTGGCAAGCAGGTGACAGGCTAGCGCTATAGCACTGCCTGGGCATTGATGGCGCTGAGAAAGCTATATGCTGCAAAAACCAGCAAAACTCAAAACTTTACCAGGGCATTCTAGTCAGAATCGAAACCCGATACTCCAAAACTAATATTGTTGTTAGGGTGGACATGAAGTTTCAGTCTCAATGGAATCGATGAAACTTCCATACAAGGTTGTTTTTGAGGAATGTTGACCAAGTGAATACAATCTAAACACAACCAAACAACCAAAATTAGCACGGCTCACCTGGGACCTAAACCAACTAACTATCTAACACAAACTCAGCTTTCCGAAACTAACAACGCTGACGAAATTCCCATCCAAGGCCGTATTCTCTGAATGTTGACCAAAGTCAACCAAACAAGCTTAACTGGCCTAGAAACAGAGAATGAGAAAGAATTCCAAGCTGAAAAGCTCCCAGATCTCGACAAAAGCTCCCACTAGACCAAAGTCCATGCTCTAGAGCTAATGGAACTGTTAGAATTTGATTCTAAGAATGATAGCTAAGAATGTTGATTGAAGTCAATAATTTCCAAGGTTTAAAACTCTAAAATAAGGAACAACTAAAAATACCAAACAAATGACCTAGGCACCGACTTACCGGTCCCAACAAGCTATAAATGACTTGGGGCATCTACGAGCAAGCTCTAACAGTACAAGAAAGGTGAAAAAGCATAAATGACGAGAAGGGTCATTAAAATACAACTTCAAAATAGAGAGATATATGTATTTTTGTGAGACTTCACAAGCAGGCACGTCTAGGTGGGTCTCCCTAGCCCCAAGGTCGGTAGTGCTTTATAAAACACCACCACCTTTGTTATTTTTCCATCGAATCATCTGAAATCCCACCAAAAAATCATAGAATAATCCCCTAAAGACTCCATGGGTGTTAGGATTCTCAACTCGGAAGTTTACCGAAAGTTGCTCTATGTTGCAAGCTCATTATTGTGGTATAGTTTCCTCATTGATTTTGACTCTGTTTGTTGTTACCTCAAAGAAGAAGTCCATAGGATTTAAATTTATCTAGTGTTAGAATCCACTTATCGTAAGGTAAGAGTTCTAAATCCTCAATCCATTCTTAATTTGAGCTTTAGAATTAATTCTGAGGAGGAACTCATTGTTATTAGCATGGTTGTCATGTTTTCTTGCCATATATTGTTACAGCTCGTGATGGGTTCTTCTAACAACTTGTTTACCTTGTGATTGCAATGCTTTCTATTGATTTAATATTACTCCTATGACCCTCTTTCACAATTCTATGTTCTAGTATTATTTTATAGATTTTCTAGCCATGAAGTGATATTTTGGATACCATAGCTCCGGGCACCCCTTTGTATAAATGATTTGGGTTA